>JANHAO010006996.1:0-20660 GCA_026873985.1 Saraca asoca
GTGACATCAGCATTAAATCCAAAGATGGTAAAAATGTTACTATTGTTGATGTTTATTTTGTGTTAGGTCTTTATTGGAACTTATTAAGTATTGGTCAGGTTTATGAAAAAAGACACAGAATTGATATCCAGAATGGAGTTTACACAATCAAAGGCAAAAATGGCAAAATGATTACAACAGTGCAGATGACAAAGGATCACATGTTTCCTTTCACCTTTTAAACAAGAACATTGATAAATTTCTCAATGATTTTGAACGATGAAGAATGATTGTGACATCTTTGGTATGATCATCTGAACTTCCGTGGGTTGAAACCATTATCTCAAAAAAAGATGATAATAGGCTTACCAATAATTAGTGCTCCTGATCGATAGTGTGTAGGGTGTATTCTTAAAAAACAACATAGAGACTCCTTTCCAATTGGAAAAGCTAGAAGTGCTAAGCAACCTCTAGAGTTAGTGTACACAAACACCTGTGGCTTAATTGAGGTAGAATCACTTGGATACAAAAAGTACATTTTAATCTTTGTGGATGGTTTTACCAAAAAGACTTGGGTATATTTTCTTAAAGAAAAATTAAAGGCCTTTGAGAAATTTAAAGAATTTAAGACTTTCATAGAAAAACAAAGTAGTTTGTTATGTAAAAAACTTAAGATCTAATAGAGGAGGAGAATTCACTTCAAAATGAATTTTCAAAAAAGGATCCAATGTTAGTTGACAGCTAGTTATACACCTCAGCAAAATGACATACCTAAAAGAAAAAATAGAACAATTTTTGAAATGGCCAGAAACTTATTGAAAGTTAAAACTTTGCCAAAACCTTTTTGGGCAGAAGCTATTGCCTATGGTATATTTTTATTAAATAAGTGTCTCATAAAGAGTGTTCTTGGAAGAACCCTAGAAGAAGTTTAGAGTGCTAACAAGCCAGAAGTCTCTTTCTTACGCTATTTGGGTGTCTTATATATCCATATATTCCAAATGAGTAAAAATAAAATAAAATAGATGACAAAAGCCAAAAGTGTATTTTCATTGGCTATAGTAAGGTGACCAAGGGTTACAAATTATACAATCCTATAACAAGAAAAGTGACTATAAGTAGAGATGTCTAGTTCATTAAAGATGAAGCATGGACATAGAATCAAAGAGATGAACAACAAGAAGGTGTTATCATAGAAGATAAACCAAAGTCAATAGAAACAAAAAGATCTTCACCTGGCAGTTCATTCCCTAGAAACTTTTCTTCACCAACAACAGTTCCAGAGACATCAAAGTGTCCTTAATGAATACGAGTCATGCAAGCTTGTTTGCAAGACTATGTGGTTAAATATGATACTGATCATGAAGCTATACCCACTGATAAAACTATTATGAACTTTTGCTTATTTGCAGATTGTGACCCAATTTCCTATGAAGATGCAATAACTAATGAATGATGGATTTAAGCAATACGTGATGAGATTCATTCAAAAGAGAAAAATGGCACATGGGAGCTAACTATTTTACCACCTGGGAAAAAGCCTATTGGAGTCAAATTAGTGTACAAGACAAAGTACAAGCCTGATGGTTAAATAGATTGCTTAAAGGCAAGATTGGCTGTTAAAGGCTACAAACAGAAGCCTGGAATTGACTACTTTGAAGTATTTGCACTAGTTTCCAGAATGAATTCTATTCGGATGATTGTAGCACTTACAGCTCAAAGCCGATAGAAAATTCATCATATAGATATGAAATCAGTATTCCTGAATGGTTTCCTTGATGAGGAGGTCTATGCTGAGCAATCACCTAATTATATGAAGAAAGGACATGAGAAACAAGTTTACAAATTGAATAAGGCATTGTATGGGTTGAAACAAACACCTCATGCTTCGTATAACTAGATTAATGTATACTTGTTGTAACACCTAAAAAATTTATGAAAATAGAAAGAAAATTAAAATTAAAATTAAAATTAAAAAAGGACTAAA
Source organism: Saraca asoca (assembly GCA_026873985.1). NCBI lineage: Eukaryota > Viridiplantae > Streptophyta > Magnoliopsida > Fabales > Fabaceae > Saraca > Saraca asoca. The sequence goes on from JANHAO010006996.1 coordinate 1,964, forward strand.
TTGAAAAATTGGTAGGGACTAAATTGAAAAGATTTATGAAAACTGGGCCTTTATTAAGGTGGCATAAAAGTTTTGGGCCTTAGTGTAAGGCGGCGTAAAGCTAGGGGCCAAAATACAAATTATAAATAATATTTTTATTTATAAAAAAGAGCCAGTCGATTACAAAGAACTGGCCAGCCCTTCGGCCTCTTCTTCTCCATTTCAGGCTTTCTCTGGAACATTTAGGAACTCCTTATTGGTCGATGTACTTCCAGCCCCTTCCCAAGCTCCGGCGTACCACCGGACAACTAACTGAAGTCTTGCTATCATTTCTCCACTTCAACTTCGACTTGCTTGACCGGAGGAAGTTTGTAATACCAGTGATGCTTAGCCGATCGGCCATGATGGTTTGGTTGTCGTCCGAGCTCCTTTTGCTGGTAGCATACGCTCTTCCTCTTCCCAGTAATTCTTCTTGCCCATATGAACACGCACCAGCTCGACTTCTCCCCTATTTTTTAGCTGGTTCGGCCAGCCATGGATTCGGGGCCGGCGGAGGAGTTTCGGCCGGTGGCGAGCTAAGGGATGAAGCTTTAGGACACAATGAGTAATCCTAGATCATTAATTTTATTTTGTAGTACTTTGATTGAAAGTTGCCAAGAAATTTGTGTGAATGTTTGAAAATGAGTTGATGATGAAATTGGAGAATTTTGTTGACAATTTACTTATGATGTGTTCTTGAGGTGTTCATAATAAATTATAGAATTGGTAATGCTTGAATTGCTGTAAGTTCTACAATTTGCAAGTGAGTGAATAGTCTTACCTTTGTAAACTTTGTTCTGTATTGAGAAGTGATTTTACTGAGTATTAAATTATGATATTTCAATAATTTGACTATCGATGATGAGTTATTCTAAGGTATTATTTGTATTTAAAATATGCATTTTTATCTTATTTTATCATGAGGATTAATGAAAATAATTTGGATAACTTGAAACCCTGAACTCAATGGGAACCTATTAGTAATCAGGTAACATTATGAGCAGCCTATACGGTTAGATAGTATAGAAAAGAAAATGGCCTAAATGGCAGTATTAGTGATAGCCCAAGGGGCAGTATTAGTCGATTTAGCAGAATAAGAAATGTGACCATTGGATACGAATATTCAATACATGTAATAAGTAAAAAGGAAATACTGGTGACGTCACAATTACCAATAGGAGTTTTCTTGGAATCCAGGTGTTGATATTATTTTCTACGTTTTGAATGAAAAAGAAAGTAGAAATGCTTTAGTTGATTTTGAAAATACTTTGATTGATGTAAATATGTTTTGATATTGTTGCTCATTTGAATACTGAATTTCTTGCTATATAATTAATACATTTAAAATGATGTATTTAATTTAGGATCCATTGGTAATTCCTTAGCAACCCACAAGTGCACCTGTGTATATCAGTTCTGATCTGTAGGAGAAATAAAGGGGAGATCTGGCTAGGTTTGATGCGGTTGGACTTGGAGATTTGGTTCTAGTTCCCTGTTGGATTCCTTTGGGTTTGGAACCACTAGATAATCCCAAGAAACCTTTAGGTGCACTTGTGACCACCCGGTGCCAGTTAGAGCGATAAGGGGGAGGGTGTAATTTAAATAATATATCTGATTGGTGTTGTGGATGGTATAAGGACGATCTGATCGGTTGTGGTTACCTATTGGAATTATCTAGATCCGATCAATAATTGTTTTTAAAGAATAGAAACATATTCTGAAATATTTTATTTGATACATAAATATCAGATTTATGAAAAAGCTATTTTAAGAAATGCAAGTTTTTTGCTCACAAGATAATTTGTGAAAGAATTTTCATAAAAGATTTAATTGATGGGAATTCTATTTCATAGAAATATTTAGTTTTAAAAAGAAATGCCTTCTAATGGACTTCACATAATAATCAATTAGTAAAAAAAAAAATCTGATTTCAGACTTTTGTGGAACTACTCGCTCAATTAGCTTCTAAAACTCCCTTCAAAAAGAAATAGGAGATATAAAATAGTAAATGTATATATATATATATATATAAAAACAGTAATTAGTAAAATGGTAATAAGAATAATAAATACATATTGTATTAGTTGTGTTCCGGATAGCCAATAGAATAAATGTTCAGCTTGGGTTACCATGTATTTGATTTGTTGATGCATATATAGTCCATATTATTGTCTGTGGATGCATTGTATAAATTGATATTTTGATTTGGCTATAGATAGAAATATTTCTTGTATTATTATTTGTGATTGAGTTCTGGATGCCTAGTAGGTCATTGTTATCTAGTCTGGGCCATTGTGTATTAGTTTATTTATTATATAGGTTTTGATCGGCGTGTAGTCCTTATTGTATATTAAGGCCTTAAGCCTGGGTGTCCAAATTATAGGGAAAACTCTACTGAATTTTTAGTAGAAATAGATATGTATTTATGAGTCAATACGCATAGTCAGGCTTATAGGAGGTTGCTTACGGGCGACCTTTTACGCCGATCACGTACCCCCTAAGCGGGTCGTGACACTTGTTGCAGCAAAATTTTCAAAAATGTCCTTATGAGCATACCCTATATATCAAGTCAAAACCTCAAGGTGATCTCATTGTTGTTTGTATATATATATATATTGATGACTTGATATTTACAAGAAATTGTAAAGAAATGTTTGATAAATTCAGAGAAGCAATGACTAACTAATTTGAGATAACAGACATATAATTGATATCCCATTTTTTAGGCATTGAAGTGCAGTAGACTGATGATAACATTTTTATTTCCCAACAAAAATATGCCAATGATATTTTGAAGTGTCTAAAAATGGAGTCGCTCAAGCCTTTCCGAGTGCTAGTTGTAGAATGGTTAGAGTTGAAGAAAGAAGAAAGCGGAGAACTAATAAATACCATATATTTCAAAAGCCTAGTTGGTAGTCTGATATATCTAACTTGCACTAGACCAGATATCGCCTATAGTGTGGGGATTTTTAGTCGATTCATGAAAGAATCTCATCGGTCACATTTGCAAGCACAAAACGAATTTTATGGTACGTAAGTGATACCTATGATAATGGGATCTTTTACCCCTATTCTAATAATTTTGGTTTGGTGGAATACACAAATAGTGATTAGGTAGGTGATGTGGAAACTCAGAAAAATACTTTTGGATATGTTTTCTTTCTTAGAAAAAGATCTTTTTCATGGTCCTCAAAGTAACAATAAGTTGTTGCACTTTTCACAGCAGAAACAAAATATATGGCCGCAATTTCTACAGCATGTCAACCAATTTGGCTTCATAGAATGCTTAGTGAATTAATACATAAACAGACAGGTCCTATGAAAATCATGTGTGATAATAAGTCAGCTATAACATTGGCCAAAAATCCAGTTTTCCATGGAAGAAGTGAGTGTATTAGCATCAAGTATCATTATATTCGTGAGTTAATAAAAAATGATAAAATTAAACTAGAATTTTGTAAGTTTCTAGATCAAATTATAGACATTATAACAAAATCACTGAAGGCATATGCATTCATGAAATTGAAGATAATACTTGATGTTATTTCAAAATTAAATTTAAAGAAGGTTGCTGAAAATAATTTAAATTAAATTTTGAAAAAAAATGATAAAGATCAAAGCCTTAAATTATGAAAATTAAAACTTCAACTGTAATAAGATAAAACTGAAGTTTGAAATAGAGCCTAAATCTTTATTTTTAAAATACAACAAATAAAATTTAATGAAAATAAGATTGATCTGTTAAGATAAGGCATAAGCCTTTATTTTTAGCATATAGTAGATAAAGTTTAATAAAAATAATATTAATTTGTTAGGATGAAATTAAAGACTTTTTTTTTTTTATTTTATTAGTTTAATTTTACCTATAAATATAACTTGTTTCACTTTTTATAATGCAATTAAAAAATGAAGAAGAGAAATATGCTAATCAACTTGTGAGTTAAATAGAGTGTAGTATTTCTTTGTATATTAAGTTGAAATTGCGATCAAATAATTTCTTTTTTCTCATATTCTTTTTCAGAAATATTTTTTTATCTTATGATTTTTAATTCTAACAAAATTCACGAGAAATCAGATGCATTTAAAAACTCGTACAAAATTGAAAGAATTAAGGCAAAAGAAAACAATTCCTCAGACTTGGAAAGAGAGCATGGCTTACACATTCAGTAAATTAGTGACTAGATAGAAACAGATACCGGAAGATCAACGATTGCAGCGACGCCAACTTCCACAAAGCAAATACTCTGCCAAAGTTTCATTTGGATTATGCCAAGCCGAGAGATGAGATAAAATTCCTGTCTGGCTGGGAAGAAAATCGATATGGAAGTGAAGACGAACTGAAGAAAGACTGGAATGTCTAACATTGTTACTGTTTCAAATTTGCTTTGGGTATCAACGTCTCCGGGCTCTGCAAAGGAGGGAAGAAATAAATAAATAAATTTTTACCGCATCATAAATCTAAAAATTATTAAAAATAGAACAAAAATAAAAAAAAAAACTAGTAATTTGAGAAATAATTGCAATATTATGATAGAATTTGCAAAGATTAAACAAAACGTGGCTTGGCCATTAAATTTGAAATGTAAGTATTGTATTAGAAAATAAATTTTTATCATGTTGTAAAATGCATTTATTCGTGTGATACATCAAATATAAAATTTATAGCCAAGGATAATTCAGACTAATCAAATTATTTTTAAAAGATTTTTTCAAAATAAATATTTTTAAAAGATAATATTTTAAAGGGCAGTATACCTATTTTTTTCAACATGTCAATGTAATATATGGAAACAACATTTTTTTTATCTTATTTATGTATAACAAGTGAATTCAAAAAATTCAAAAAAATTAACAATGTTAGTCTCTGAAATGATTTAGTTAAATATATATAAATTATTGTGTGCAAAAAAATTGATAAAATCCAGATATATAATTTTACCTTTGAATAATATAATAGAAAAATAAAAACATATATAAAAAATCAAATATTATTCTAATTATTTTTATAATTTAAAAATATTTTTATAACATTTTAGAATTTTAAAGATAAAATTATTAATTTTATCACATAACTATAACTATAACACTTATGGTTAGATCCATTGGTTGTAATGAAAAGAATTATTTACACAAAATAGTAATATTATTAATTAATTAATTCAATTAATTATCAACTAAATCAAATCAAAATGTAAATTACTGAAAACTGACGTGGAAAGAAAATTGTCTTATCTGGGCCCCGCCATTTTCATGCTAGAAGACATTTGATTGGGGTAAGGTTGCGGCATGCTCCACGTCTTCTCTATCTTGGTTTGGTGGGAGTGAAACTTGAAGGCGAATGTTCAGTGCCCATTAAATGGCAGGCAGAAACCATGAGAGCCACACTCTCAACCATATCCCCAAGCTTAAATCAACAACATGCATACCATCAAAGCTTCTGAAAGTATTCTCATACTCCCTTCTCGCTCTCCCTTCGTCCAGGACCATGCCCTCTTGCTGTCCCAAATCGACAACGATCGCAACCTCCGTCTCAGCTTCCGCTACCTCCGTGCTTACATCAACACCAGCACCGCCACACCATCCGGCGACCCCTTCTCTGTCATCTCCTCCGCCTTCTCCGCCGCTCTTGTTCACTACTACCCACTCGCTGGCACACTCCGCTACCGCCAAGATGAAGACCAACGCCTCGAGCTTTGGTGCGAGGCGGGTCAAGGTGTTCCGCTGATTCGGGCCAGTGTGGACTTCACGCTTGACTCGGTGAATTACCTCGATGACCCAGAGTCGCATTTCATCGAACAGCTGGTTCCCGATCCAGACCTGGATGAGGGAATGACCCACCCGTGTATCCTACAACTCACAATGTTCAAGTGCGGCGGCTACACACTCGGCGCTGCAATACACCATGCCCTGGGCGATGGACTCGGTCTGACTCAGTTTTTCAATGTAGCGGCGGAGTTTGCCCGTGGAGCGACCCGGATAAAAACGGAGCCGGTGTGGGACCGTAAAAAATTGTTGAGTCGAAGGAACCCGCCTCGAATTGATTCCCCGGTGATCCGGGAGTTTCTACATTTGGAGAAGGGGTTCGAACCGTACAAACAGGACATTGGTGCAGTTGTGAGAGAATGCTTCCATGTGAGCGACGAATGCTTGGAGAGGTTCAAGAGCTCGCTGCTTGAGCAATCTGGATTGAATTTTACCACATTTGAGGCTCTGGGTGCGTACATTTGGAGGTCCAAGTGAGTCCTTTCAGTCTCAATTCTGTAGCTATCTATGTACTCTCTCTTAAATTATTACATTGTGTTTGCCCAAAAAAAAAAAAAAGGGGGCTAAAATAGCATATATTCTACTTGTTTAACTCATACTCATTGGTTCATAGGGTTCTCCTGTATTGCTATGGCATATTAAAAAATTGTCTATAAATTTGTTAATCATTGTCACTATTCAATCAATTCTTTTTTTAGATGTTTTTGTTTACTGATAGAGCATCAAATTTACACTATTAATGCTTTTGAGTAATTTGTTACAAATTAAATTCATTAGATGAATAAGAAAACAATGTTATATAGTTAAACTGATTGTGGGGGATTAACTACGCAACCTGATTGTTTCAAGAGTAAATGTAACATGGCCTCAAATTGAAGGATATCTTATCTGTATTTTAAAAATGATCTGAGAGATGTCTCTTAACAAGTAATGACTTGTTTCTTACTCCTTCTTTGTGAAACTTCTGAAACAGGGTTAAGGCCTCAGGAATTCAAGCCAACGAGAAAGTTAAGTTTGCATACTCGATCAATATTCGGAGACTATTAAATCCACCACTACCAAATGGCTTTTGGGGTAATGGTTGTGTTCCAATGTATGTGCAATTGACTGCCAAAGATCTAATAGACAAGCCCATTTGGGAAACAGCAGAGCAAATCAAGAAAAGCAAAAGCAATGTAACCGATGAGTATGTCAGATCATTCATTGATTTTCAAGAAATGCATTATGCTGATGGGATCACTGCAGGAAGAAGGGTGAGTGGGTTCACAGATTGGAGGCACTTAGGCCATTCAACTGTGGATTTTGGGTGGGGAGGTCCAGTTACTGTTTTGCCCCTTGCAAGGAATTTGCTTGGGAGTATTGAGCTTTGCTTCTTCCTGCCTTATTCTACAGCTAGTGCTGACAAGAAGAAAGGATTTAAGGTTTTAGTCACTTTGTCTGAGGCTGCCCTGCATGCTTTCAAACAGGATATGCAGTTATTCACAAAAGCATAAAAGGGGCCAGAATTTGGGCATTCTTTATACGAGCCTCTCAAGTATTATTGTGAAAAAAAAATTTCTGGTTTAGAGAACAAGGTTGTGTTCTCTTTGATGTGCCAATGAAGAATGAATGTTATTGTGGCAAGTTTATTTAGTTTTATATTAGGTCCGTCTTACTTTCTAATAGACAAAAGAAAAAGAGTAAATCTGCCATTCTGCTATCTTGATTGCTTCTAATAACCGATCAACATGTTTCCTTTTTATTTTAATTTCTTTCAATGCTCAAATTTCCTCTTTTGGGCTTTCTTAGGCAGTGTGTATAAACTTTGCAAATCAGATATTTAATTTGTTTACACACATGATTCTAATCTAAAATATAACAAGTTAGTACGAGAAAATTCTATATATATTTCTCAATCATAGTATAGCATAGTATGTGTGTTTATTTGTCTTATGGAGATTTATGATTATAAAATTAGGAATAGCACAAATTGAACCATTTTTCTAACAAATAAAAGTGACAAATATATACTTCTCAATGGTGGTGTTATATGGGGCCATCTCTCTCTTGCAATTAGTTCACAGACAAATGTGAGTGTTCTGCTAATGTGTCACAAGTCAATCTTGTGAATCAATTCGGTAGATAAATATATTTGATTTTAGACGAGACTTGACATAAAAATCAAGGATGAAGAGGAAGTCTTACGATATAAATTTGGAAGCAAATGCATTTATAAATTATTTTTCAGAATTTTTTCCATTTTAGGCTATTTTTGTCTTTTAGCATTGATTATTTATCTAATATGAGTACAAAAATACGTGGTTATGATCCTTGCATTTTTATATTTGCATCCATATGAGATGGCACATTAGAACCCTTAAGAGTTAAAAGAAAAATTCTTATGTCAAATGGGAAAAAGTGTATTTACTCTTGCTAATAGGGTTTTTACTTAGAATGTTCTGATTATCTATCTAAGCATGTTTACTCTTGCTAATAGAGTTTTCGATTGTATATGTGGCAAAATCCTTAATGCCCAGACTATTTACCCAAGTGTGGCTCAAATTTATTAAAAAGTTGGCATGTTGACCAGGAGTTAATGACATGTGCCGCTTAGTTTTGATTAAAGAGCTACTGGCCCGTGATAGTTGATATCAAAGCTTGGTTGTGCTAGAGTTAACAAATTTGGTGGGCCATGATTGGGGTAGAATTGGCTTAATGAAAGCATATAGAGTTTGTGAGTGAAGCAGACACTCATGGGAAATGACGAAGAGAAGCTACTAAGGACTTAACCAAGAGGGATGTAAGAGGCTGAAGCAATCCAAAGGCTAGTGTGCGAGATATTGCATTCGAAGGAACGTTAATAGTGTATTAAGTGTAAGCATGTACAGAAGTTGGTAGACTTATTGTACAACATGGGATATTAATTATGCGCTTATCAATAGTAGGTATTTGAAGGAATGCAAAACCAATTAAGAAATAAGTGAATTGATGGCTTATCTAGCAAAAGAAAGCCCCCAATCTTGTCAAGAAAATTTGGCCATGTCCATAAGGGACATATTAGTTGTCGATAGAGCCTATAGGGCAAAGCCATAGTCGTGCTTAAGAAAGCATAGCCACAACAAATAGTTGACACATCTTATAAGACAACACATCTTTTTTAATGTGTTGATAAGACGAATCTTATTTAAGGAATCCAAAATCATGTCAGAAGGCATGAATTTTACTCGAAGAAGTAAACCAAAAAGGGAAAGAGACGATCTAGGAAGGATCAATTATTTATAATTTGTTGACGTAGTGAGCGAGTTGCAGTGCTAATCCACAAGATCTGAGACGAGATGCTAGAGAGCTAGCACATCATAGTCACATGGCAAGCAATAATGATACATGTGTAATGAGCTAGAGTTATATAATCATGTAACAGAGTAGTGATAATAACCTTAAGGCATAGCAGACTAGCACAACATAGTAGCAAGACAATCTTTGTGGTAGTGACCATGAGATTCATAATTGCTCATGTATAGGCAAAGTGGTACTTGAGCTAGAGTAGAGGATGCTCAATGCTCAATCCCTATCAAAATCACTGATGTAGGAGAGCCATCATGAGAATGCACTCAAAAAAGGAGTCTTTAAAGAGATGTCGCTTAGAAATGCCAAGAAAAAGGATACTGATCATTGAAGAAGTTGCTATGAGGGCAATAATATTAGCAAGTGACTATAAGGGTAGCATGAGACGAGCTAGTATCAACTTCAAAGATATAGCATGTGAACGTACAAACTTAGAAGGGGTCGTGAGGGCTAGGATGCTAGATAGCACTAACTCCAAAAAGATTGTGATGATCGAGAGATACCACGAGGGTGTCGATTCGGAGAGGGCTAAGAAGATCCGATCAAATGTGAAAGTTACGTAGTGAAAGTATAATGGACTGATTGAACCCAAAGCTAGCAGACTTATAAGCAAGGTATGAGACTTACAAGCAAGCTGTATTTTGTGAGCAAGGTATGGGACTTGCACGTGAATAAGATATAAGACTTGCTTCTCTCATATCGGTATAGGACATTGGATATAGGGCCCTTTGTTAGTAAACGTCCAAAATATTAAGGAAGCACACAAGCTATGAAGGTAGCACACACTTAAGTTATAGAGGTAGGAAGTTGAATCAAGAGCTATATGGGGACAATGTGTTGTAAGCTGCAGAGATAGTTAGACAAGCACAAATTATAAAGGTAACAACCTTAGTTGCAAAAGCGATAGCGCTGGGGGAGTTGTAAAGAGAGTGACATGTAAGTTTGTGTCAAGATAACAAAGTTGAGTCTACAGAGTAGAACATAAAGTCTGTGGAGGCAGTAAGGACTAAGACACCCAAGTTATGGAAGCAACTACCTAAAGTTATGAAAGGAAAATGAATGTGCAATAACGCGAGTTCAAGGGGATAAAGCCAAGAGTAAGTTTAGAGAGGAGATGAGGAGCAACAAACTGACAATGATCTTAAAAGTTATGTTAGGCTGAGAGTGTCATTTATCAAAACTTATTGAATGATGTTGCTCAAAAAGACAAGCAAGGGGTGGATGAAGAAGTAATTCAAGTGGAATAGGTTGAAAATCCATATGAAGATTTTAGAAGATAACACTCAGAAGGAGAAACCTTTATAAAATCTATGTCGATTAAGGTGTCAATAAAGACATTGACATTTAAAGTGGGAGAGAATGTCATAAGTTAGCTTTGTGAACCAATTCAGAAGGCAAATATGCTCAGTTTTGAATGAAACTTGGCATAAAAATCAAGCATGAAGAGGAGGCTTTGTGATGTGAATTAGGGAGCAAATGCACTTGTGGATTATTTTCTCAAATTTTTCTCGTTTAAGGATATTTGTTTCTTTCATTGATCATTTGTCCAGTACAAGTAGAAAAGTACATAGTTGCAATCTTTACATTTTTATCTTAACGTTCATATAAGATGACATATTAAAACCCTTAAGAGCTAAAAGAAAAATTCTTATGTTAACTAGAAAAAATATATATACTCTTACCAATAAGACTTTTGCTTACAATGCTCTTTAAGGAGGGCGTATCCAATGACCAATGGGCATTGTGACTCGAGCTAGGGATCAAAGTGTAAAACTTAGAGATATTCCCCCTACACACTCAAAATTATGGAATGAAACATATATTAATAAAATAGAGTTGTCTCTCTCCTTATTTTAAAAACTCTTATTCTCAATATACGTTAGAAACTTCTTGTGTGGCATATTCTTCGAGACTTACTTTGCGTTAATGCTTTGACTACATGCCCATGTTTGCTTGTAGGCATATTACACATGAGATTTTTATTGTATAGGTGACAAAATCCTCAATACCCCAATTATTTATCTAAATATGACTCAAATTCATTCTAAGGCTAACATGTTGGCTAAGAATTGGTAACATGTGTCGGATGATTTCAATTAGAGAGCTACTAGCCTGTAACACAATGGATGGAATACAAGCAAGTGAAAAGAAATAAGAATGACTAACATTTTTCTATATCATTTTTGTGAAAAAATTAAAAATAAACAAATATATCCAGTCTTATACGAGGAGGAAAAGAAGAAAGAGGAAAGAAAAAAAAAAGACTTTAAAAACTATTTATTAGATTCTTATAACATATTAAATTATTAGCTAACATAAATATTAAACCTAATTTTATTTTCATATTTTCAAGTCATAACGCTATTAAAGTTATAATGTCAAAATGTACTTTTTTTTATTTGTCTCCTAATTTTTATTTAGTTCAATTTTATCCTCTACCTTTAAAAAACAAATTAACATTGAATTTTGTTACCAGAGTTCATCAGAATGACGAAAAAATCTAAATAAATTTTAAATAAGAGTAGTTTCTACATTAAATTATATATTAAAAAGCACTTATGTTATAGGAATGTGTAATAAAAATTATGTAATATAGAAACAATATTATGGAAGTGAATATAAATTTCAATGACTTTGATGATATTAAAATGCAATAATTTTGTTTGATGATAAAAGAGTTTTAATGAATCAAAAGTAATTTGTCATATTAATTTTATGTCAAGATCAAATATTGTCACATCAAAATTTTATGTTATTTTAATAGATTTTTATTAAAAGAAATCTAATATTATTTTATTTTTTTAAATTTGTTGACAAAATTGAAATAAATAAAATTTAAAGAACAAAATTGGAGTTTGTGCAAAAATTAGATGACAAAATGTAAATGTTGACCAAATTATAATAGTTTATCAAAAGAAGAAAGAGAAGGAATATTCAAAATTATACATATCTGTTGAAAAATTACATAACCTTAAAATCTAATTCTAAAAAATAGGACTTTTACCCTAATATATATACTATAAATTTCACTTTACAAGGAGTTTTAGTAAAGAAAAATGTTACTTTCATATGTATAAAAATATATAACATTTTTTATAACTATACACGCAATGTAAGCTAAAATAAGCAAAATTGATTTAAATTAGTGTATAGTTATGAAAAGTTAGAGGATAAACGAAGTTTAAGTTTTTTTTTTTTTTTAATTGGATAGTTAAACACACTTTTGCAAAAGCAAGTTGTATACATCAGTAAGACAAGGAAAATACACCTGACAAAGCAGGGAGAGAGAAAGAACGTATTAGGATACGACTGAAATCTATCTTCTTATCCGCATAATCACAGACCATGGAGACCATCTCAAGCTATGAGTGACTCTGGATAAAACACACATCAGTGATCAGCAACAGCTGCCTCTTCAAAATGGCTTCAACGCTTGGCACTTCTTCAATTGCAATCTTGCCTTCTCGATACTTCACTTACCCTTCTTCCTCCAAGCCATCTATCCATTCTCTCTCTTTAACAACCCCAGGTACATTGGTTATTAAAGTTTTAAACTTCATTCGCAGCTTCAAAACTTTGATTTTGGGTGTACATGGGATGAAGTCAAATCACTTTTGGTGTTTCATTATACTAAAATAGGAATTTTTTTTTTTGGGAGATTGTAATTGGAAATGAAAATTGGGTTTTTGCAGAAATTTGTAACTGTTAACGATGTTGGGTCTCTTTGGATTTTGCAGGGCAGAGTTGTCGGAAAAAGTTTTATGGGGGAATTGGAATTCATGGTATAAAGGAAAGGTCCCAATTTTCAGTTGCTAGCGTTGCCACTGAAGTAAACTCTGTAGAACAGGTAAGTAAGGATGTTCAATTTGGAAGTCAAATTTTTCATTCCAAATTAATTATTTTGGCAGCATTTCGTAATGTTGTTCACCTTTGGCAAGAAATGCTAGTAAAAAATCATTTGGCTCGCATTGGATGGAAATAGAAAAGGAAAAACTCATACTGGATGGACCACACCGAGTGCACTCCAGATGTTTGTTGAAAAAGCTTAAAAATGTTTTGGGCGTTGAACATCTGCCAGACTAATGCACTATTCTATCTCAATTTATATAAAAATATAATGTATAATTGCAGGACTTTTAGATATAGCAGATTTCTAAAAAAATTGTAAAAAAAGAAAAGGCGTATTCCGTCCCCATACCTGCACCACGATCGTATACATATCTTGCTTTTGCTAACTGTGTGTAATATGAAAGGAAGCATTTTGTTTGATCTCCATACAATAAAGAATAAGGTTTTGTTACTTTTGTCCTTTGTATATTCCTTTCTGCTGTATGTGTTTTTTTTTTTCAACCATATCAAGTCTGTCAACTTGTCGTTTCCAGGCTAAGAAGATTGCTTCAGAAAACAGCCAGAGGCCAGTATACCCTTTTTCTGCTATAGTCGGGCAGGATGAGATGAAGCTCTGCCTTTTGCTTAATGTCATTGATCCCAAGATTGGAGGTGTAATGATCATGGGGGATAGGGGAACAGGGAAATCCACAACAGTCAGGTCGTTGGTTGATTTACTTCCTGAAATCAAGGTTGTTGCAGGCGATCCATATAACTCAGATCCAGAGGATCCAGAGTTCATGGGTATGGAAGTGAGAGAGCGTGCAATCAAAGGAGAGCAACTTGAGGTTGTCTTGACCAAAATTAACATGGTTGATTTGCCACTGGGAGCTACAGAAGATAGAGTGTGTGGGACAATTGACATTGAAAAAGCCTTAACTGAGGGTGTCAAGGCGTTTGAGCCTGGCCTGCTGGCTAAAGCTAATAGAGGAATCCTATATGTTGATGAAGTTAACCTTTTAGATGATCATTTAGTGGATGTGTTGTTAGATTCTGCTGCTTCAGGTTGGAACACGGTGGAGAGAGAGGGCATTTCAATCTCACATCCTGCTAGGTTTATTTTGATTGGCTCAGGCAATCCGGAAGAAGGGGAGCTCAGGCCGCAGCTGCTGGATAGGTTTGGAATGCATGCTCAAGTGGGGACTGTAAGGGATGCTGATCTAAGAGTGAAGATTGTGGAGGAGAGAGCTCGATTTGACAAAAACCCAAAGGAATTCCGGGATTCTTACAAAGCAGAGCAGGAAAAGCTCCAGCAACAAATTGCCTCAGCTAGGAATTTTCTTTCTTCCGTTACAATTGATCAAGATCTCAAGGTAAAAATCTCCAAGGTTTGTGCTGAGCTGAATGTGGATGGATTAAGAGGAGATATAGTAACAAACAGAGCTGCACAAGCTCTAGCTGCTCTCAAGGGAAGAGACAAAGTAAGTGCAGAGGATATTGCCACTGTCATCCCTAACTGCTTGAGACATCGCCTTCGGAAGGATCCATTGGAATCAATTGACTCAGGTTTGCTTGTCATTGAGAAATTTTATGAGGTGTTCAGCTGATGCTGTTATAACATGTCTCATGTTCTGTTGTATTTGTTGAGCGTAAGACTATTTTATACTTGCACCTTACTTTTTCTCTGGGGATTTTGTTCTCCGTCAGCATTAGCAAGATTCAAAGTTCCTTGTACTAGATACACTTTCTTTAAGTTTCTGTTTATAGATCGGGGGATTGAATTAGAGACTCATCTGCTTTGGGTGCCTCAAAAAGATTTGAACAGTGAAGAATGAAACTGTGGTTAGTCTATTAGCATAACTATTGAGGGAAAAAAAATCACATTCTAAATGTTAATATTATTTAAGCATTCAACTCAATCGACTGAATGAATTATCCACCCATTCATTGAGTTTACTGATGAGTTAGTTTTGGTTGGCCCTTTGGTTTCTAATGGAGCAATGCTAAGCTCTTGTGAGCCTCACAATTGTTTTTAAGGGGTGAGCTCCTTAATTCAAGAAGTGGTGGTGAATCTATTGCCTCCACTTGTGAGACTCTATCTCACAAGTCGAGTTTAGCATTACTCTGCTACTCTTCGTGATAATACCAACCAAACTACAATTCGATATGGTACCCGTGCAATCTTATATGAATGACGTCCCATGCTGATGTCATCCAGAAGATGTTTATCTTATTATTGTACAGTGCATATGAGCAAGCATCTAGATATTACTCATCTTCTGCTATAGACACCAATGGTGTCATAAAAATTGATCTTACAGTGGAACCATTAAGACTAACAACCAAGCCTTATACCATTTGAAGTGGCACTGTTAAGACAATCTGTTAAATATAATTACCTCCACTAATTGTCGAGCCTGACCAAATTGACTAAAAAATCACTGTTTGGAACTATTCTGCAGTATTATCATATCAGTTTCAGAAATTCCTCCCCATATTATTGGCCTCCGCTCTAGAAACGCTGGTGGCTGCTGATATACCACTGAAGCTGTACTAATTAACATCGCTGCAGTTAGAGCCCATATCACATATTTCTTATGATCAACCTTGTAGTCAAAATAATGTACAAGATGCTTCTCTCCCATCCAGTCTCTTTCCTCAGATCTCCTATTCTCGTTCTGCACGTATGAACATTAAAAATCAGAAAATTCATTAAGAGTTTTTAATCTATCAGTGTCAGTTGCAAAGTGAGAACGGGAATGGGAGTAGAAACCTTAAGGAACATATCCAGTGGAGCATCAAATATTGCTTCAACTTCAGATGAATTTAAAACTGGAGTAAATGCATCCTTGTTGGACAGCATTCCAACCACAGGAAATACTGGTAAACCATACTGCACTTGAAAAAATTGGTTTGTCAAGAAAGTTAATCGTGGATTTCAATCTGGAAGCCTAAATAGATAATGCAAGGGAGGGGACGATTTACAGAGAATAAACCAACATAAACGAACCATACAATACATGGTTAGCATACTGTGGACGTCAGCCCTAAAAATGGAATACCTGAAACTGTGCAAGTAGGCAGACTACAATGTCCTTGTACCAAGTTGTTATTACAACTAATTTTTATCCAGACATCACCAAAGTAGTCATATACTATAAAGATACCGATCTTTAATATTTTCCAGCATTTGTAAAACCGTTGCCAAAGTGAAGTTTTTTAGTATTCTCCATCGGAAGTCTTGAGCAAGTTTCTAGGTTTCTAGAATCTGGAAAAATTTGGATCCTTCTTCATTTAGAAGCTTCTTAGTATGTACAGTGAATAACAGAATCTTCAAAAATAAATAAAGAAATAAACTGATTAACGGCTCAAGAGTCTATCAGGGATCTTGAATTTGAAAGTAGAGCGTTATTTCTTGAATTTATCATGCCTCCTACTCCATTTCACATTTTTTTTGTCATAGTCCATGTAAGATTTCTTTTTAGTCAGGCTATTGAATCTTCCTGCATATTATTGGACTGTAACACCAGTTGGCTTTGAGAACAATCAATTGGAATAGATGGGCTATGTCCTGGGTTTTCTTTCAAGTTGATGCAGACAACAAACTTTTGTAGGAGATCCTAGTGATGCCACCTAAACGGAGGAACTGCCAAGTTAATTTAAAATAGAGAAAAATACTTTGACATATTTTCTAATTTCAAAACCTATTTAGACCTTCCTTAAAATATAAAAAAAAAATAAAACTACATTTAAATCAAATTTGAATTTTTTATCGAGAAAATATGAGAAAAGATAACTATATAGTTTAAATCTAATAATATAAAATATTCTAAATATTTTATGATTAAATATATATTTTGATTAAATTTAAATTGTTAAAATATGATTAATGAAAAACTCAAATTTTAATGTAAATATATTTTTTTAAGCTGTTTGAGATTAATTAAAATATATCTTTGATCATAATTCACAAAATACTTAAAATATTTTATATTATTTGATTTAAGTATATAATCATCTTTTCTCATCATTTTATTGATGAAAATTTTAAATTTGGAGTAAGTGTAACATTTTTTTACATTTTAAGAGAGATCTAAATAAAATTTGAAATAAAGGGAGGAGATCTGCATAATTTCATTAAACCTTAGGGGAGATCAAAATATTTTTCTCTTTAAAATATCCTTGGAAGCCTCCATGTTACAAATTTTATAAGTTTCTGGGTCATGCAAATGTTAATTGATTAGTAGAAAACATCTGGGTGGCTAATTAGAACCTAGAGATGGCAAGAGAGAGTGCAGGTAAAACTCATTCAAAGCCTACTACGAAACAGTTGATCTTCATCATTGGAAGGTAGATGCTAGTATAAACTTCTTCCAAGGGGAAACAGCTGAACAGTATGTATCATGGCTCAGTACCAATTGCCATCATACTAATCTTCCAATTCCATTTTAACTCTCAATACGAATCAAATGGTTTTAAACTTCATACAATTTCCTACACCATCAATACTAAACATTTTCTACTAATTTATTCTTGAGAAGTGCTTCTTCCACATGTTCAACCCTCACGAGAAATTTCGTAATCACATGCAAGGGTAGGTCCCACATGTGTGGGGGCATTGGTGATCATTAGGTGTTAACTAGCATAACTCAAGCAGCAGCTTGGCCTGAAATGTTATTGATGCATCTCATTTGCACATTCATCTTAAGGCAGCTCACATCCTACTATGATCACCATAATGCACCTGATCTCTAGTACAGAAAATATTTTGATGAAGGATATCCAATTGCCGCAAGAAGTTACATAAATTAAAACTGAGGATTTAATCTTCATTCTTATTCAACATGTAAATTGAACTTAATAAAACAATTAAACAAACACATAAATTATTAGATATACCTTAGTCGTAAATGGCGCAAGAAGATTAATAACAGTAACAAGCGTAGGATCCAAACCAATTTCCTCCTTAGCCTCCCTCAATGCCGTATCTACATCATCAGCATCGCCCTCTTCTCTCTTCCCACCAGGCAATGCAACCTCACCTGAACGAAGGCACACAAACCGATTTGAAATTTGATCACAATGATGAGACAAATTTTATTCACTTTCCAGCACCAAAAACAATGACCCAGAAGACAATGACGGCATGAGAAGATGAAAAATGATTCTTACCGGAATGAGTTGACAGAGACGAAGCCCTTTTAGTGAGAATTACTCGTATATCCCCAGCGTCCCCTTCAAATAGGCAGATCAACACTGCGGCTCTCTTGGTGAAATTGATTGGGGTTTGGGTTGAATTGTGGGTATAATTGGGTGGGCAGGATCGGAAATGGTGAAGTAAAGCTTGTAATCTCTGAGAACCACTTGGTTCAGGTCTTTTTGAATCCATACCTGCAATTCCTATGCTTCTTCTATATATTTGTGTGGATCAACACCTTTTCGGTTTAGTGATTGCTCCTCTGCGGAGGCGACAAGTTAGATACGCTGCTTTTCGACAATATCTGTTTTAAAAACTGAGGATAACTAGCGCTAAGACTATCTACAATGCAAGCATCTTACAAGAGTTGTTTAAGTTTTATTTATTAATTTTTTACTGAGTCCTACATTGTCACATCATTTTACACTTCTTTAAGCAACTCAAACAACTTTATTCCACAATGATACGTTTCTTAAATGGATCCCATAACTTATCTCATTCCTTTATATTTTATTATTTATCTTTATTTTAATTTAAAATATTATTAAATTTTAATTTTATTATTTA
>JANHAO010006997.1:0-20672 GCA_026873985.1 Saraca asoca
TTAATTATTACTTTACTTTCTTTCTTTCTTTAAGTAATTTCTTCTTCTATTTTCTGTTCTTCTTTCTTTCTTTTGTTTCTCTTTAATTATTTTATTTCTTCACTATTGATTTAGATAGTAAAATTGTAAAGATTTTAATAATTGATATAACATCCCTGTGGGATTGACTCGTATTTGCCGATACTAGCTATAATTATACCATGCACTTGTAGATTTTGAACATCAAGTTACAGTTTGAACATAAATCTATAACAATAAGTATTATAACTTAATTAGAATTACATAATAGATAAGGGCTGATGGTTATAATAGACTCCTATTAGAGTAGGAAATTGAATGAATCTTCTTGAATTGTCAGTTATGGATGCGTGTTTTGATCTGTGAGTTGAGCCTTATTCTCAGCGACCTGAGGTAGTTATTTTGACCTATGTTTGACCAGCAATCTTAGGTCGTGTTTAGTGACCTGATGTCTTGGTCCAATCGACCTCAGTCCTTGATGAGTTTGGCCCTTATTAGCTGAGTCTGTCCATTGGGCTTTTACCAGTCTATTTATGCAATTCTAAAAATACCCATAATATTAGTCCCCCTGCTCTCAGTGTGATCTACGGATTAGGAGTTGTAGTTTGCTGATAAAAGCTATCAATTGTGATGTATTTTGCCATCGTTTGGACTTTTGTCCTTTCGTTTCATCTGTGCTTACCCATGTTATCATTTCCACATTTAATGTGCACATTTTTTCATAACCATCAGTGCGACAATGATAGAGCCTCGCTTTTCACTAGACCGTTAGATCAAGGGCAGTTGATCAGTCTCTTAATCTAATGATAAGGTTGATCAAGTTATATGTGGTGAGGAAAACCCTTCTTTCCCTTTCACTTGTTGCTTTTGAAAATCTGTGCTTCAGTTTCTTGCTTACTTTTCAAGCTCTCATCCAGTCACTGCTATTCTTCATCCCTTTTGCTTCATTAAGTCTGTAACCTTTTGGTTTGATTTGCCAGAGATTGATTGTGTTCGTCATACTCTCTTCTGGGTTTTCTTTTTTAGACCTTTCTCATCCCATTGATTCAGTAAATATTCTGAACATAATCTTAGTTCTAAGCTTCTACTTTTTATGAATGTTTTACTTTGTGGGTTTTTGATATCCGGTGGCTTGGTTTGGTGATGTGCACTCATTAGTCATTAGGAAATTTTTTCCTGCTGATCGACTCTATAGTGTATTTATTTACATGCTTGTCATTGGTGTCTGTCTAATAAAATGCTTGTAAGTTTTGAGGTCATAGATTATCGAGTTTAGCCCTTTTTCTATCTCTCTGATTTTAGTGGCCTGATAGATTCATTAGTTGAGCCCCCATACTTCCAATATGCCTGGGTTTGAGATGATATATGGTGTGTATGGCTTACTGTATAGGGTATTCCCTGTTAGCTTTAGCCTTTAGGTATGGTCTACTTTTAGCAACCTGATGATTCTTTCTTCTATTGTAGATGGCAGGTCATAGATGTCGAGGTCACCAGATAGGAAGTGTTGAAGATTCTGACTCTCCAGCCCAAAGTGGGGAGTTGATGCATTTCACAAATGAAGTGGCCTTAGGGAGTGGTGAGGTCATCAAAAGGTTTGAAGCTCATCCTGACCTTAGTGAGGGTCAGTAGATTGCTGAAGGTTTGAGGTCCCTAGACCATTCAGTATTTAAGCACCACCCTTCTATCATTAAAGTTGATAAGCTCAAGGGTATAGTTGAAGCATTCCGTCTTCTCAAAGGCTGCCACATTATGGCACTTTCCCCTATTGATCACGCAGCTTATCTTCCTCCAAGATTTGTTGCTATTTGTACCTACCATCTCACTGCTGGGCTTAGGTTCTCGATCCATCCTTATCTCATAAATTCATTGAATAAATTAAAACTCTCCCCCTTTCAACTCACACCAAATTCATATTCTCACCTTACCTCCCTTGTCTTTTTATACCTTAGGAATAATCTCCCTTCTCCTTTGGTCAAGGTTCTTTGCTATCTATTTAGCATTAAGAGCGTGGGTCAAACTGATGGAATTTAGTACCTGACAGCTTGTCAAACTGAGTTTAGGAGGATCTTGCCACAAGGTGATGCTAAGGGCAAATCCATTATGGAGAACTACAAATCCCACTGGTTCTATATTTCATGCCCTTCTCTACGTAATCTTTGTAATTCTAGTTTCGTCTTTACTCTTGATAAGTGATCTGGGGATATGCGAGCTTGGCCCAAAGACAAGGGAGTACTTCAACTTTCTCTGGGATAATGTTGAGTTGATCCTTCGGCCTTACAATAGGGCAAAAGTGTTAGAGTCGGAAGAATCCTTGGGGGAAGGATTGATAAGTTATGTAGCTTATCATATCCTTCGAGTAAGTAAAGTCCTTTCAACTTGGTTCTCTTATCTCTTTGTAATTCTGACTTGATCATTTGATTTTCAGGGCCTATTGGCAACAATAAAGTTGAAGAAAACATTTTGAGCTTAGGACGAGAGGAAGAAAAAGCTTGGGAATAACCTGGCTGTGGTGACTGTTGAGGCACTAGAACTAAAAGAAAAAGCTAGAGATGCTGAAGTCACCAGGAAGGAAGCCAAGAAAGCCTTAGCTTGAGAAGTGGCAAATCATGAGGTCGTTTTATCCAACCTATATAAAATGGTTGATGAGCTAACGAGAGTGAACGGTAAACTGCATGTAATGATGCAACGAGCTAAGGCTTCTGAGAAGGAATATGAAACGGCTAAGACTGAAGTTGTTCTGGCTAAAGAAGAGGTTGCTCAAGCTAAGGCAAAAATTGTTGTGTTGATTGCGAGAGCTAGAGAAAAGGTGACGTTTAACGCCACTATCGGCTTCTTGTTTACTTTATGGGAGAAGCATCTGGAGATAGATTTTTCCTTTTTCAACAGAAATGTTATTGAGTTCATTAAGGTTTCAAAGAGGACACAAAGGTTGTTTCTCTCGACAGGGGTTTGCAGTTAGTAAGTGGAGCTTCTCCAGCTCAGGACCTGATTTGAAAAGAGAACAACTTGTAGGCCGTGGCTTACTTTGAATGTAATTTTGAATCTTCAAATGTAAATTCTCTTTGTTGAGGGGAATCTTTTAATCAATTTTTTCATAATATTTGTGCTCTATTCTTTATTCATCCAAATTTCCATAATTGTTTATTTAGTGGTTTACAAATAGTATAATGTAGGTTGACATGAATGAGTTTTGCAAACCATGATTTAACGATTATTAGTTAAAATGGATGTCGAGTAGGTCAATCGATCAATAACTTTATTATTGTCAAGATGAATGTCTGAGTAAGTTATATGAATGTGATGTCGAGTAGTAGGTTGCATAGTAGGTCATACAATAGGTCATTTACGGTGCCAAATAGTAGGTCACATGCGACGCCAAATAGTAGGTCATATGCGGTGCCAAGTAGTAGGTTATATACAATGTTGAATAGTTAGTCGCATAAAGTGCCAAAAAGTAGGTCACATGCAGTGCCAAAGAGTAGGTCATATGTAGTGTCGAATAGTAGGTCACATACTGTGCTAAAGAGTAGGTCGTATACAGTGTCGAATAGTTAGTCACATACGGTGCCGAATAGTTAGTCATATGTGGTGTCAAATAGTTGGTTGCATGTAGTGCCAAAGTAAGTCACACGTGGTGCCGAATAGTAAGTTGCATGTGATGCCAAGGAGTAAGTCGTATACAGTGCTGAATAGTTGGTCACATACGGTGCCAAAAAGAAGGTCACATGGGGTACCGACTAGATGATAAGTGTAAAATATACCTATTAAAATGATGAATATCACCTCTTAATTAGTTGTTAATTTGTGATCCTTTTCTTATTTTTACTTTAATTTTGTTAGCTTTGTTCATGGTACTGCTTTAGTTTGTTTTTATCTTTCAGGATGATCGAAAAAGCTCCAAAAGGGACAATAAAAGATGAAGAATGAAGCACACTTGAGTCAAGAAGCATTAAAGAAGAAGATACAAGAAGACTAAGTTGAAAGTACAGAAGAAAGCAAGAAAAGACACAAAATCTAGCATGGAACACGGCCTGGCCGTGTCCCCAAACACGGTCGTGTTCCATGCCAGATGCTGCGGCCTTCTAGAAGCCAAAATAGCCTGAAACACAGGTAGCCCATGTTCTAGGATACAGTCGTGTTTCGTGCCTAGAAAAGCTTATAAATAGCCGTCCAAAGGAGTTGAAAAGGGGAGATGAATTTAGGATTGCTTAAGTCTTTTAGAGTCCGAGTTTTCTTATTCTTCTAGGAGTTTTTCTCATCTTAATTAGGGTTTCATTGCTTTTCTATATTATTCTTTCAAGAAGTTTTAAGTTACATTAAGTATTATTTCCTTTCTTCTTTCTTGTTTACTTTCTTTATCTTCTTTATTATTCTTGAACTTATGCCTTCTTTTACATTAATGAATTGTGCTTCTCTTTGCATTATGTTTGAGTAAAATCCCTACTCTAGGATTGGGATTAGCCTACCTATGAGTTCTTAGGCAATCATTTGGGCAAAATCCTTATAGTAATTGTCTAGGCCTAATTGGTTTAACTATTATGCCTGCATAAGATAATATACCTGATCAACTTATTATCTAATCTTAGGTAAATAATTGAGGAACCGAAAGGTAAAAATTATTAACCGGAATCCTAATAGTTAATTAGGAGAATCTTGATCACGAAAGTAGACAGGAATCTCTTAGAACTAAACTGATTAGCATAGAACTTAATGGGCCGAAGTTTAATTTAATTCACGAAAGTAAGTATTAGATTAAATCAGGTACGATTATTAAGATCTCGAAAGAGGCTAATAATTAATAAAGGCCAAATCAGCCCAATTACCTGAATAATTAAGATAATAAAATTTTATATTATTTGCTAAAGAATCATAGGTCAGGTAAGTCCTAATCCTAGGTCTTTTTATTGTTGTCTTCTTTAATTTACATCTTTATTTTCTTTATATCATTATCATCTTTTATTCTTCTTTACTTCCTATTACTTTCTCCATTCTTCAACCAATTTGGATAGTTAAAGTGTAAAGGTTCCAATAGTTGAAAAGAGAAAGACTTCCCTATGGGATCGACCTATATTCGTCGGTTCTTTACTACATCTACGCCGTGCGCTTGTAGTTATTTAAAACAGATTACACTCCTATCAATAGATAGTCGCATACAGTGCCAAAAAGTAGGTCGCACATGGTGCAGAATAGTAAGTCACATGCAGTGCCAAGGAGTAGGTTATATGCGGTGCCGAATAGTAGGTTGCATATGGTGCCAAATAGTAGATTGCATGTGGTGCCGAATAGTTGGTCACATGCGATGCCAAAGAGTAGGTCGTATGTGGTGCCAAATAGTTAGTCGCATACGGTGCCAAGTTTTTGTAAGTACATCGAGTTAAATGTCTTTTCCAAACTAGAAGGGCGAGTGTTTGCTTCCGGATTAGGAGGGAGATAGCTTGCTTCCAGATTAGAAGGGTGATAGCTTGCTTTCTGGTTAGAATTCTATAAAAATCTATTTAGAAATTAGCAACAATAATAGAAATTTAAAAACATCGACAGTCTTATCAATTTCAAAATA
Organism: Saraca asoca; assembly: GCA_026873985.1. Classification (NCBI taxonomy): domain Eukaryota; kingdom Viridiplantae; phylum Streptophyta; class Magnoliopsida; order Fabales; family Fabaceae; genus Saraca; species Saraca asoca. Next base: position 5,576 of record JANHAO010006997.1, read on the forward strand.
ATGTTACAAGATTAGATATGTAATATTCAAATTTACAGATCATTTAGACAGAGATGTCTAGTATCTCACGACTTTCCACTGGAAATCTCATTAACCTTCCTCCCTCTTATCCCTAACTTGACTTCATCTTTGTAGCAGTGTCAGGCTGTGTGCTGATCGCCTCACACACATCCGATTCCATTGGGGGTCGAGAATCTAATGGTGAGTGTCCTAATATATATAACCATATCCAGGTCATTGATCGTAGGTTACCTCAGCACCGCATTATATACTGAGGGACAGTCGATGATCAGAAAGTCTGCCAAGATGGTTGCCTAGTGACCCAAGTCTCAAAGAGTAATAGGAAGCCTGATCTACCCTACTGGTAGTGTTGCATCTCCTATAAAGCCATAAAAAGGGCTCTAGGGAAGGCTTCAATTGATCTAATCTTAGACCCATTTGTTTAAAACATCCATTGTACATGATATTCATCGAGCTGCTTGTACCAATCATAATTCTTCGTACCTCGGTGTTACCAATCCTGGCTCGGATAACTAGTGCATCGTTATAGGAAGAATCTATCCCTTGTGCATCCTTATTTGTGAAGGTAATGCTGTCTAAGGCTATCCTTGCTTTCTTGGTGGGACCCTTGAATTCACTATGTCTCGTAAACAGAACATGAGTTGCTTCTTACGCATAGTGTTCGTATGACTTATTTGAAATGCCTACAACATTAGGCCAATATTGAATGGTAAATATAGGTTTTACCGAGGGTGCCTCCTCCTATTCAGGAGTCCTTTGGTGCTATTGTTGTGCTAGTCAATGTTTCATAGGTCACACCACATAATCCCTTAAGCAACCTCTCTTGATTATGTCTTTAATTGCATCCTTGAGTGCCCTGCATTTTGTGCCTGATTTCATCATGATAAGCACAATACTTGTTCTTATTTCTGAACTGGTCAAGAGTCCTTATGGGTTTGGGCTTCTCGAAATCCTCCCTATCATTTTCTATTGCAAAGATCCTTTCCAGAATGTCTGATAAGACACTGTAACTATCATGGTGACCCTTACACTAAGATCACTCATTCCTGGCTTCTTTGCAACCTGACTTTCAGGGTCATCATCCCAACCGTCATTGCTATTCCTGGCATTGCCCCTCTTTTTTCTCTAGTTGGCGCTGTTTGTCTCATCCTTGGGCTTAAGGCTAAAGGTTTCCTCCCACCTAACCTCTTTGGCAACTTATTCATAGAATTCCCCCATGTCCTTCACCAGAGACTTATATATGCTCTCGTATAGCTTTCCATCTTTACGGAGTCCTATTGAGATCACTGTTAAGATGCTATCATCTGAGAGATTCTCTACATTACTAACCTCATGTCTAAACCAAGTAATGTAGTCTTTTAGTAATTTGTTCTTTCGGTGAAAAACTGTTACAAACTAGCAATGCGGTGAGAGCTCCCTTTTCAGTGCCTTATACTGGTTGATGAATCTCCTCTGACATTCTTCCTATCCATCAATGCAATGAGTTTTGAGGTTCCTAAACCATGTTTAGGGTATATCTCCTAGAGTGGCTGAAAAGACACGGCACTTGACTAAGGGTTGGTCATCTGAATATCCATCTGTACATTGAATGCATTTAAAGGGTTGTATAGGTTACTATCCCCATTGTATAGTGGAATAATGGGAACTTTGAACCTGTGAAGGAAAGGCTCCTTCTCAATCTCCCTGGTGAATGGTGTCATAACGATCTTGGTGCTTCTATGCCTAAAGATGTTGTTCCAACTGCTCTACCCTCTGAAGTAGCTCCTCTACCATAGCTTCTTGAGCCTTAGACTGACAGTTGGAAAATGGTCGGCTCTTCTTGTTGTCATAGGAGCATTGATCTAAGGTCCTATGCCTCCTTTGCTCGTGGCTCAATGAGTTTTGATCTGAGACATGTCTCTAATTGGTCCTATTTGAGTTTTTAGCTTGATGCGAACCCTCACGTCATTGATGATCTCCTTCATTCTCCTCATGAGCTTGATGGACTTTCGACCTTGGCTATGAGTTAGTGGAGTGAGCTCAATGGTTGCGCTGAAGTACTTCTCTGATTGGTCTCTCTTCTGAAGTTCCTTCCCATGTCTGTTGGAAAACTTCTTTTTGCGTAACGCCCCTAACCTATTCTTGTGAGCATTGGGCTTGTGCTTGAGTTAATGCCCTAACCATTTCAGCCAACTCTCCAACTATTTTCTCTAGTGCTTCATGACACTAACGTTATGCTTATATTCCATCAATAATATCATGTCGATGTGAGGCCATTAAGGGCATGTTGGTGCAACACCTATGGTAGGGACAATGGAAGTGCCTACCGTGAGAAAGACTGAATCCCTCTGTTATTCCATATAACCATCTAGTTGGCCAACTGCAGCATCTGAACTCCTAGTGGTTCTTCCTCTAGGCATCAAAAAGTTAAGGGGAATGCAGTTTAGGGCCCCTCCTTCTAGTGCCAAAATGTTGATGGTTGAATCCGGTTAACTCAAGTCCAAGACCCCAAACTGTAGATTGAACGTAAAAGAGAAAGAGAGAGAAAGAGAAGAAGAACAGCAAGACATCATAAGTTTTTAACGTGGTTTGGCTAAAGTCAGTTTGACCCCTACATCCAAGGCTTTTATTACTCTTTGCTGAATATTTTATATCTGATGATTGAATGTATCATGTACAATGATTTCATCCCCTTTTATAATAGTTGGGGGGGGGGGGTTACAATTTGAACATGAATCTATAATGATAAGTATAATGACTTAATTAGGATTACATAATAGATAAGGGTTGATGGTTATAACGAACTTTCATTGAAGTAGGAAACTAAACGAATCTTCCTAAATTATCGATTATGGATGCGTGCTCTGATCTGCGAGCTGAGCTTTATTCTCAACGACCTGAGGTAATTGCTTTGACTCATGTTTGACCAATGATCTTTTTTCTTGTTTAGCGACCTGATATCTTGGTCCAATCAACCTCAACCCTGAATGAGCTAAACTCTCATTAGCTGAGCTTGTCCATTGGATTTTTACTAGTTCATTTATACGATTCCAAGAATACCTGCAACAAAACCTTTTTTACATCTAAGGATTAAGTTGTAACAAATTTTGAAAATGTTCCATGCCATTATTGTAGTCTTCAAAGCAACATTAATATTAAAATTTGTAAGTACAAAATTTTTACGTTAAAAGTTACAAAATTCCATGGTAATATAGCAACAATTTGAAAATTTTTTACATTTAAAAAATTTGATTGCAATAAATATGAGAAGTGTTGCTCAATATCCATGAATCAGTTTAAAATTTGTACAAGTTTAATGTTATATGTTGCATTGGTAGAAAAAAAAAAGTAACTAGTTTTTTTTTTTTTTAAATATTGTTACAAAATAAAGTAGATTACTTGCAAGTGAATTTTGAAGCTTGCGACAATGTTACAACTTGTTTTAAAACATTTGTAAACTCTTTCATTAGAGTTGTAATTTTTCTTAAAACAACTACATCTTATACGTTTCATAAAAAAAATTTGCAATACTTATTTAAGATATGACATTTTATAGAACATTTGTAAATAAACTTGACTTTCAACAAATTTTCTTTAAAATGTAACAAGATCCCTTGTAAAAATTTGCAACTTTTTTTTTTTGAAATACTTGCAAGTTGTAAAATTTATAAGAAGAACTAAAAACTTTGTTGAGAAGCTGCAAATTTTTTAAAAATCACAAAAAAAATTAATTAGAAATTATAGAAACTCAATTGATTTCAACAATTTTTTTTTTGGTTAGAAATTAGAGGTGAAATCTATATAATTTTGCTGAAACTTAAGTGAGATTAGAGTACTTTCTTCTTTATATAATATTATTTTATTTTTGAGGAAATGAACTCCAAATTAACAAAACTCAACAAAATAATAATAATAATATCACATCCAACTCCCACTATCTTCTTTTATTTATAGCAACGTGTATTGAGTACATAACATCAACTACAGGATGAAATAAAATACAGGTACTAAAAAGGACTGTTTTATCACAAACAACTTATTGGGACTTTTAAGTCCATCACAATAAACTTATACATTAACTAATTCGTAAGCTCTTTTTCTAATTCACCTTCAAACAATAGGCCATACTTTTTAAGCTCAGATTTGAGTTTCCCCATTTGATCATCTGGTAAAATGATGGTCACAAGCCTTCCATCACTATCATTTTTTATGGAACCTTTTGGCCACGGCAGCACCATGACAGCTCCTTCATCTCCAACCCCTTGAATAATGTAGTACACAAATTTTGGTTTTTGGCCATTCAATTCCAATCCATAAAGATCAGCCTCTTCTAAATCAATAAATGTCAAATTTGCCCCATAGACGAAGAAATCTGTCACTCCTTGATCCCTCTCCATTGCTTCTTCAATCTGTTTTCTCTCATCAACTGTCTCATCAGCTAGCATTCTTGCCAGTTTTCTCAAATCAGTGTCAACTATGCGAGTTTGAGCCTCAACTTTGGCTATTAACTGTTTGTTGCCTATAATGTCATTGCCCTTGTAATAGGGATCTTTTTTGCAAACCGTCACTATGTTGGGTTCGGATCCTCCTCTAACTTCAGCGATGCAACGCCAAATTACGGCGCAAAGAGATTCAAAATGTGGGGTTTGATCAACACTAGGACCCCAAATCTGTGCTTGTAGGTAATTCAGTTGGGAGCTGGTTAGGTCGAAGGAAAATGTATCCATTTTGCAGTTATTTGCAGGGATCCAATGGTCACCTACCGGGTTGGCCCGTTTTGCTGAAATCGGATCCTTCTGATCAATTGGTGATGGGTTATGGAGTCCTTGGGCCATTGGGTTTGGTCTTACAATGTTGTAGGGCTTATTTAGAGGCTTATTAGCCATGACTTGGCCCCAACTATGGATGAACTCTGAGGCTGATATTGGATCCCCAAGTATATGGGCCCAGCTCAAGCCTATTGATATTCCACCACACTTGAAATGAGTTACCTGCAAAGGAAAATGAGTTGAATAAGTAATTAACACTTTGAGAAATATTTCTAATCCTAGTGATATAGAGATTTTCAATATTATTGCCTTTTTTTTACAATTCAAAAATATATATTTTTTTAATTTTATAAAATTCATTTAATCATAGTATTAAAATACTTAATTTTTTTAAATACAATAAACAGTAACATTTAAATCTCACTGTTAGGACTAAAAATGTTTTGGATATTATGAGGTTTGGTCTATGCTTATAATTAGATTATGTTTTGTTAATAATGAACCATTTTAGTAAAGTATAAATTAGAAGGAAAGTTAAAATTTTAGCAACATCGTATTAGTTGACTATTGTTAGGCTTACGTGGTTGTTAGGGCAGAAAGACTTTTCTATGAAGCAATAAATTAGTAAAAGTCACCATCTACCGAAAAGTCTTACCTTATCTCTAAATGAAATGGTCCACCATGCTACATATCATTTATATAGTTGAAGGATGAGGATTGATGAACTTATATATGATGTAGGATTTAACCTCAAACAGAAACTTAAACTTTTTCCTCCAAGAAATAATTAAAAAGTGTCATGAAAAACAAAATATATTTTTCCATATATTTCAGAAATTGACATGTGCTTCCACATCTTTGAAGGCAATGAATTAGTCTATATTTCTTAATATAAGCATTTATTAAGATTATATGAAGGAGCGTTTGAAAGATGCTATGTGTTAAAGAAACTCAAACTTGCAATCCATGATAAGATGTTGACGTGTGACTAGTCAAGTTAACCCCCTTTAATTATCAAAAAAACAATTTAAGATTATAAAAAATATAATTTAAGAGATTAAGTATTAATTAATTATATATATACAGACACACCATGAGATTATTTATTTTTAAATCTTAAAACAAATTAACTAAAAAAAAAATACAAATATCTACACAAAATAATTCTTAAAAAAAACTGAAGCTTTAATGTTTTTTTTTATAAAAAAATGATTTATTAAAAAAAAAAATCAAAGACTGACATAGCTAGATAGATTTTCAAGCCATGCATTCCTTATTGCCAATGACGCCTGATCTGTTGAAGAGTTTGTGTCAAGAAATAATTTTTTTATAAAATAAAATTTTCACAAAATTGATAGTTAAATTCAATATATTTATTATGTATATTAACTCACAAAATTTTATATCAATTCAAAATTAACTACTATACCATCAATAAATATAAAATTGATGTAAAATACATATTTCAAATATAAATAGATTTCAATTATATAATTGTATATTTATTTTATTTAAATTTTATATATAAAATGAATATGATAACCATTTATAAATTATCGATTGAATAAAAAAATTATATTTTAAAATTGATGGATTTAAGTGTCTAAAACTATATTCTGAAAAAAAAAGGTACGTTTTAAAAACTTAAAAAAGTTATATATTCACAATTTAAGACATTTGGGGCATTAAAATGGATGTACTTATTTAGACCTGCGGAGTGAGCTGGGACATTAATGCTTCCCTCTCCATGCAGAGTGTTTAAATATCATTTATTTATGATGGCTGTCTTCACTGTTTTGGCACTTATTTCTTTGGCATTAACCCCTTTAGTCAGCTTTTTCGGCCACGGGAAATTTCTGAAGATATTTAATGCATTATATAAAGTCAATAATTAAAAATTTAATAAACACAATTATATCACAAATTATTTATATGATTATGGAGTATATTACCATAAATCCTTGCATTTTGTAATCATAACCCATATTTTTATCCCAATTTAATTAAATAAAATTATTAGCCTCTTATATCCAATTTTCTTCCACTCCCTCTCATATGTGTAGGTTGCAATTTTTATGGATATCTCAATATAAAAGAATTCTAATATATATTTGAAGTAAGGAGAATTTTTACTTCAGATGGAAAGAGTGACATACAGTGATATAACCCCACAATTATATATACAGATCCCACCCACGTCACTCTTACTTTATATGTATATATAATTTCCGAGACATTTTCAAATGTATAATCTTTTACCTTTTTTTTTTTTCGTATCAATGATTTGATAAGCTTAATCTACACAAATTGTATAAATACCGTCTATATATCAATTTCACATAAAATACCATAAGACAAAATCAATTAGAGAGAAATATAAATCCTACAATTCTGATTATTTCAACATCCTGTACCAAAAACTGAAAAGGAGCTCAAGATCATACAATTTTCGTAGCAACAACTTATCTTATGCGCCAAATATATAATATATACCTGCACTAAAACCGGAGGAGAGAAAGATAACTCAGGCCCAATGACTTGGTGGGAAACCAGCAACTTGTGCAAAGGCCAATCCTTCAAGGCTAGCCACTCATCTAGGGTTTTGCTGCACTTGGCCTCTATGAACCTGGCTCCACAGTCATTGCACTTGATGATCGGCCGGCCGGATTCGGTTCGCCGAAGCCGACCGCAGGTGATGAAATAGTGATTGAACCAAGTGAACATGCTTTCTTTTATTTTCATTATGCTTAGCTCTTTTGCAGCCTCACTCTCAAAGAAGTACACTACTCTGAGGTAGTGAAGCTTCATGGCCAAATCCAACCCATTCGGGTTATGGATCACGTCCGACCCGGTTACCCGGCCTGGCCCGACCGAGGAAAGCTTTATGTCATAGACCAAGCTTTCTTCTTGAGCGAAAACCATGGTTGCGAAAATGGCCAAGACAAAGTGAAAGAAAGGCAATGCCAAAGCGAGGTTGCTCTACAAGCCTATATATAGAGTTTTGGAGTGATGAGATAAAGATCAATATGGATTGGAGTAATGGAGTTTGTTGAGGTTTTTTCAAAGGACGACGGTTGGAGATTTAATGACAACTTTATTGGTTCGTACACAAACGCAGGTACTTGCTTTAAAGTTCACCTGCATATTGCAGATAAATAACAGTGTTAGCGCTGAGCATCTCCAACGAGAAGTGATTAATAATTCTTAAATACAGTACTTCTAGTTGGCATGATACAGTATAGAAATAATTACTTATATAAATAATCGATTCTTAATGTAAAATAATATTTTTTTAGTTGACGGAACATAATAAAATACATAAAAAAGAGTTAAGCAACTCGATAGAGTTGCACCGCTAGATATGCTTCCAATCAAGTTTAAGTCTTAATAATTATTCTACCCAATTTGCTTACAGATAAGTATCAGTGTCAGTGCATTAACCAGACAAGTTTAAGTCTTAATAATTATTCCACCCAATTTGCCTACATTTGGCATTCGCTGATTGATACGTGCACAAATACAGTTACTTGCTTTAAAGCTCACTTGCATATTACAGATAAGTATCAGTGTCAGTGCATTAACCAGACAAGTTTAACTCTTAATAATTCCACCCAATTTGCCTATACTATATACCTACATTTGGCATTTGCTGATTTTATATATATATATATATATATATATATACATACACAAAACGGGAAAGTTACAAACTCTTATATTTAATATATATAAATTATTAATTTTTATAATTAATTTCTTTTAATTCTAAATAAATAATAAATTACACTTAAGATTTTTTCTCATAGTCCTTAAAACAATCTATACGTGATGTGAAGAAAAATTTATAAGGATTATGATAATATATTTTCTTATTTATATTTGACAATTAAATTATATCAAAATGATTAAAATATCTTTAAAATAGAAAAAAATATATAATTTGGATCACTTTTAAATTTGAATTATCAGACTTTTGCATTATACTTAATTTTTTATAAAATTTCATGTCAAATCAAATATGTTAATTTCCTCAAATTAATCATAAAATAAATATAAAATATTAAATACAACTATTTAAGATTAAAGAGGATTGATTATAAAAATTAATAATTTATAATAATTAAATATAATTATCATAAAATTAAAAAGAATAATTTACATTTTTTTCTCTACAAAATAACCCTTTTGATTCAGCTAATAAAATTGGCGTCTTTACTTATGTATATCTTGAATTTAAATAGAGTAATATTAAGAAAATAATTGTAAGTACTGTTGGAAATTTGACAATTGACATCGAAAGCAGTTCTCATTAGAATCGTTTTTGGGATGAATATCGACAATTTGCTTGTAAACAAAAACTTCATAATTGGACCCACTAGAGTAGAGCATACGGATCTATTCCGTATGTGGATTTGGTTGAAATAGATTTCATCAATAAAATGAATGGTTATGATTGTTGATAAAATAAATAAATAATTCCAAATTTAAAATTTGTTTTTAATTATTTATTATTTATTAATTTTGACTAATTGCATTTTTTTTTATAAATGATTATAATAATTTATTTTATTTTTTGAAATACATTTTAGATCCTAAAAAAAAGTTAAATCCAAATATTGTATACTTCTCATTCTTTTAAGATATCAGTAAATAATAATTTTCTTCTATTCCTTTTTTATATGCTATTTAAGTTAGATATAAAAAAATTAAAGAAACTATTAAATAACATTAATTTAAAAAAATATTGAATTTTATTGATTTAACTTTTGCTAAAAGTCATTTAGTGTACGGAATGATTAAGCATCTAATAAAGAAAATATGGAAAAATTGTATGGAGTGGTGGAGCACCTTCCTTTCTGTCAACTTGTCTCATGACCGAGAGAAATTGGATTGACAGCAAAAAAATAAAAATAAAAAATGGTTTTGCGGCCATCAAGTAAAAGAGGAAATATATATATATATATATATAGAGAGAGAGAGAGAGAGAGAGAGAGAGAGAGAGTTTTTTAGTATGCAATCATAGATTGTACAAATTTTAGTAGAGTTTTAACAAAAAAATTATAATTACATATAAAATTTGTGTGTAACGAATACATAAAAATTGTATTAAAAAATTAAAAAAATTCATATAAAAATTATAACCTTTAATAAAAAGTTGTAAAAATAAAGAAAGAATAATTTAATATTTTCATTCTCAAAAAATATTAATTTCTCATTTTCAATTTCATCGTTTAATATTTTAATTTAAAATAATTAAATTACATTGTTAGTCATTTTATTAATTTTCTCAACCTTTAATTTTCTCAATTCATAAGCCATGACACCTTTTCATTGTTGTTTTAATGAATTGAGGGACTATGTAATTCAATTTATTCAAATTAGAATATTAGAAAATAAAATTAACTTTAAAAGATGAAATTAATAAAATGAATATATTTTAATGATGAAAATATTAAATTATTATAAGAAAATATAAAAACTCGTTGTAATATTATATGTATCCGCACATTTTTTTGTAAGTAAATACCGAAACATAATCCAAATGATTATATACAAAAACTTCATTCGATCTCCTTTATGTTGTGGAATAAACAAAACTTAATAGTTAAAATTATTCCTCTAAGAGTTATTTAAACATTTATCATGTGTATGTAGCATCATCTTTAATCTTAAAAATGAAAGACAAATTGATACGAATTTTAATAGTAAAAATATGTGTGAGTTATTTAGGAATTTATCATGTGCATGTAGTACCATTTTTAATCTCACCCATTCTTTACTATTAAATTAACTTTTAAAAAATTTAATAGTTAAAATTGTGCTTATGAAAATTAGTTCAGAAATTATTGTGCGTATTAATCGTATATATGTAACATCTTTTATAATAATAATAATAAAAAAGAAATTATCTTTTTTTTGTCGGAAAATGGCACGTCTATCAGCTATAAAAGGGAAAATAACCTACAAAGATTTCGTCAACATCCTTGTTTGAAATGGGAAACATTGTTTACCATGTATTAATAGCAATGGCTAATTTAAAAGAAATCGAAAGATAGAGGTGGCTGTAATTATTAGCAAGTGTTAGCAACCTAAAGTTAGTTTTTTTTTGTAGGGCAAACTATAGTTAGTTAGTAGACGTACAAAATGTTTATTTTTTGGTTGATCATCTTATAAGAAAAATATAAATACACTTAATATACGTTTAAGTATACTAATGTGTATAATTGTCAAAATCGAAATATATAGTGTCTTAAAGTAAGAAATTAAATTTTATTAACTATTCAATTAGTGAGAATAAGTGTCATAAGTCCATATTTTACTCCTTGGTATCATCTCAAGGAGTTTTTGAAGAGATATTATTAATTATCAGATTACTGGTCATTCAATCTCTACAATACTTAAATAAATTGTAGACATTTTGCTATTAACCCTACAGTAAATAATACATGTTTATGAATAGTTGATATTAATATAAAATTAATGATAGTAGTTAGAGTTCTCAATAATCAACTATTAATCAAATAATTGATTATAACATTTCTTTAGAAACATTTAAATATATTCTTAGAATCTTTCAATAATCAATTATAAATAATAAATTTGATTAAATTAAAAAAATTACTATGAATAATTTATTTTTTAATCAAAATTATAAAAATAAAAATATTCATATTCATATTATTTTTATTTTTCTCTTTTTTTGTCATTATTATCTTTATTTTAATAATAATAATAAAATTTTATTTCTCTCTTTTTTTTATTGTCCTTTCTAATTGTTTAATACTAAAAAATAATTTTTCTATATATTTTTTAAATGAGAAAAAATTATATATAATCAATTATTAAAATTTTTTTATCAAACATAAAATAGATTGTATATAATTAATTATTTAAAAATAAATTATTCTATTAGTATATCAAACAAGCATTATGTTGATGATATATGTTAATGACTAAAATAAATTAGTTTTAACTTCCTATGTACTTTGTCTAAATTATATCAACCTCGCACGTAGTTTCAAAATTTTCACTTAGATGCAACAATATCAAATGAATGTACAGTGGAGTTGTTATTGAAATAAAGCATTTGTTAAGGCAAGCGGCTGACATGGCCAGACATTCAATGCTGACGGTGGACATTGGCATGTGATTTATGTCTCCAATTCTTGCTGGATGCATGCGATCACATACGATGACATGAGTGCCTGTTCAATGTTGGTTTTTATGGTTAACCATTAAAATACTAATTAGGGAACATTTAATGATATTAAAAAAATAAAATTTTTAAAAATTCACATATTTTCTGTTTAATTTGCTTCCAACTTATACTCTTTCACTACGTTGATTCTTAACTTTCCAGGATGAATTTAATAAAAGTACAAAATTTCTGAAAAATTTTATATTTTTGTGATCATTAAATGCTTCATAATTAGGAAAATATTTCTTATTTTATAGTACTAAGATTTATATTGAGATTTTTAATATTATTATTTATTTTTTTAATTAAAAAATTATCTCATTAATTTTAAGATCCATTCAATTAATATATTAAAAAAATTAACTTGTTAAAATATAATAGGTAGTAGCGGATTTTAGTGCTTTGATAGAATTATATATATTTCCTTGAGCATTAGTTAACAATGCCCTTGAAATAATTGTTATAGTGAATGGTGGTGAAAGGATAGATGGAAGTAGATTTGGTCCGCACGAATATGAGTTTATGATTTAATTCATTTAAGTTCACGTTTAAATGGGTTTAATTTTTTATGATTCAATTCGATCTTATGATGAATTGGATTGATTTATGGGCTAATTTTTTTTTTTTTTTACCTATTAAGTTTTTTAAACATTTGAATCAATATTTTTTTTTTAAAAAAAATAATTTTAAAATTTGATTTCTGTTTTTTTTTTGTGTAATTGGTTTAAATTTAATTAGATTTATCATTTGGCTTGAAGTGGAATAGACTTAATTATTTTTAGATAATATATCATTTGGGCTTAGGTGGAATAGTGGAGTGAGTTTTTGCCTTTTTTTTTTTTTTTTAATGTACATAGAAAAATATGATCCGAACTTTGAAATTTAAGAAACAAAAAAAGAAAGAGATTGGTTTACGGACTAACATGGTTTGCACGGGTTTGATCTGCATGGATTTGTTCTATTTTTAAACAAGCGTCCAGATTACTTGTTCAATCTTATAAAAATTTTACATATTGTTTCGTTTTGTCACAGATTCTAACTAATTTAACACTCCTAATTATGATAGTAGTTACTTTGGAATGATGAGTAAACAGTAATCAAAACAATGTGTGTTATTGTGTTGTTAAATTGAAGTCAAGGAATCTATAATTACTTGTAAAGAAAACAGTAACCTCCCATGAAATATATGAAAATTATATCTATCTATGCTTTAGTTTGAAAACTTATATAAATTTCCATTCTAATTTTGATACACGCTATACATAAATTCATATTGAAATTTTCTATTAATTTTCTATTAAAATAACTATTTTCCCTTGATAAATGATATTATTTGACTAATTAATACCCAAAACATCTTTATACAATTTAAACTCTCTTTTTTAGTATTTTTCTATCAAAATGAAGTGTTTGAGAGCAAAATTTTTCACATTAATAACAATTTTGTCATTGTCTAATTTTACTAGACAAGAAAAATCAAACAAAAATGATTTATAACAAAAAAAAATCTATATTATTCAAGGAAAAAAAGGAGTTACGGAGAATATAAAAAATTTTCCAAACACTTATGAAGATACATATTGATGTAAATTTTTTCTAGAAGTGTCCACCCCTAACCCAAATGATAATTATCATTGTTGACAGTGGAATACGATTAATCAAGAAAGTGTAAAAATTGAATCCAGCCAACCAAAAGGTTTATTAAACCCCAAACTGCAATTCGATGAGTGTAAAAGAGAGAGAGAATGAGATGGAGAAAGAGGAAGAACAGGGAGATGAGACACCGGGAATTTTAACGTGATTCGGCTAAAGTCAATTATTGACCTCTATATCCACGATAGTATTATTTCTCAGATAATTTGTTGAGTTTAATGTTTTTTTACAGTGGGTTCCATCTAGAATTGGCTTCTATTTGCATAATAATCTTAACCCCTATTTATAGTTATTGGGCTGTACAATTTTAGTGTGCTCTAGAAAAGGAAAATAATTAACCAATTGCAAGTTAGTTCTTGTAAGTTGATGTATCCAAGTTGGTCATGCAAGTTGATATCTGCAAGTTGGTCTCACCTCGGGTTTAACCACAGTGAATTTCCTGAAAAATGGCTAAGGTGGCATGTTTTAACCAGCGAGCTAAAGCTCGTTGTCCATCAACCTAGAGCTACTACCTTTGCCTTGTGATTTGAGCTCATGTTTAACAATCTGGTGCATTTGCCCAGTAACCTCAGTGTTAAACGAGCTAGGCCTTTTCCAATTAGACTCGTTTGTTAGACTTTTGCTACCCCATTTTGCATGGTTTCAGAAATACTCATAAGATTAGCCCTTATCTCTCAGTTCGTTCTGCGAACTGGGAGCTGTAATTTGTTGGCAAAAGTCTACACTTATAGTCTGCAATGTTGTCATTTTAGATTTATGTCTAATTGCTTTATCTGCGCCATGCCATGCATTTAATGTGCATGTTTTATAGCCATTGGTGTGGCAGCCTTACTTTCCGTTGGATCATTTGATCAAGAGCAGTTGGACAGTCTCTAGATCCATTGGTGAATCTAGACCAGTTTATATAAGGTGTGAAAAACTTTCTTGTTTTTTATAGAATGACCTGATGGGTGCATTGACTGAGCCCCCCATGTTTTTGATGATCTAGATCTTTGATGAAGTGATACGAGGCATGTATGGCCTATTGCATAGGAAGTTCTCATGGACAATTACTCTCTGAGGATTCTGGGAAGATTTGTATAATTTTCATAACCTCCTCATGGTGATGCTGATGAATTTAGTTCTTTCACCTTTGTTCTTTCACCTCCTTGCATGGTGAGTTAACCATTTGGTTTCTCAAAGTACCTTGGGGGGCAATAAAGCTGAGGGATAAGTGATAACATAAGATTTGACACAATTAATTTCCCTCATACTTAGCATTTTAAGAGCTAAAATATCATGTTTCCAGTTGAGTTAAGATGTATTTGGAATTTGGTGTCAATTGGTTCATTAGAACAAATTTCTGTATTTTTGGCCAAATTAAGCAATTTCTGTAGTTCTTCCATATCTTGAGCTATACTTGTCCAATTGACTTGATTATTATCTTGTAGGAAAGCTAAGAGGTTTCTCTACAACTTTTATGAAGACCTCCAAGGCT
>JANHAO010006998.1:0-20651 GCA_026873985.1 Saraca asoca
TTCAAAGCAAAGCACAACAAACCCAAAAGTTCAAAACTCCCCCACACTTAAATTTTACAATGTCCTCAATGTAAGCTCAAATTCATTATAGCACCAAAACAAATATGATTAGCAGAAAATTTAGGATAAGTAAAGTAAAAGAGAGGGGTAAGAAATAGCCTTATGTAATTACAGAATTGATGTATGAGGCTGCTTCCAAGCTGACCTCCTCCATCTTCCACTAGGGTCAAATATGGTTATTGGTAGCAACCATTTGATGGGGGTAGAATTGCACCATTTTCTCTTCTGCTTCCACCCAATGCCTTTCTTATTTTTTCTCAGAATTTGCAGCAACTTTTCTTCTTGTTCAATAGGAATGTTGTTAGCTATGATTACCGACAACTTCTCATCTTCTTCCAAAAATGCATACTTGGAATGTTCAAGGAGAGGTTTTAACTCCAAACTAGATGGTTGCACTATGGAAGGAATCAAAGCGCTGGTGTACACAACTTCTGCAGATTGACCTTCTACACAATTAAGTGATGCTGCATAATCTGTACCAAAGCCATCATTTTTAAAAAATTCAACAATTTTAGCACAAGCATTGCATAGCACAGCACCATCACAATCATCATATGAATGGCAATTGATAGAATCATCAAAATCATGTAAATCAGGGAATTCAACATTTAGCTCATCATCACAAGTATTCTCAACTAACTCCTTAGCAAGTATATCTATGCTAGAAGCAGAATGCTCCTCCATGGGATGCTCTATTGCTGGTTAGGGGTTAGTTGGCTCTTATAAATTTTTCTCAATTCTCAATGTAATGGCACTAATATTTTCTTGATTTGGAATTGTTTGGGAAGGAACTTGGTCAGAACCTTGCTGTTGCAACTAACTTGGTGAAGAAGCCAATTATCCAATTTAAGTCTCCAAGTTCTGAATGATGGCATCTATCTTTTGCTGAAACTGAATATTGTTGGTTGCCATTTATTTCACAAGATCCTCTAATGTTGGCTTAGTTTTAGCAGGTATTGGATCTTGTTGTTGTACATGTGGATGCTGGTATGGTTGCTGGTATGAATATTATGGTTGCTAGTATGGATATTGTGGCTGCTAGTATGAATATTATGGCTACTAAAATGGATGTTGTGGCTATTGGTATGTAGGGTTCCCGTATCTAAAGTTTGGATGATCCCTCTAACCAGGATTGTAGGTACTGGAGTAGGGGGTCATATGTAGCCTATTGTTGTTGCTGATACTGGGTTCTGCCAGGGAAAATGCTTGCCATAACAGCAGGATGAGCTTGGGGGTCAGAATTTTCCTCTTGAAATATAGGACAAGCCTTTGTTGGATGAGAATGACAAGCATAAATGCCACTCAATTGGGGAGGTCCTTGTGTAAGTATTGCCCATTGTCTCACCAGGAAGGCTAACTCATTAAGCTTATGCTCCATCCTTTGTAATAGAACCAGTTTTTTTTTCAAATTAATTAACTAGTCTTCTCCCTATCTCAAAATCAAGTTCCAAAAGACTAAGATAGGAAGAAGACTTAGTAATCAAACACTACACATACACTACACAAACACTACTCAAAATAGGCTGAAATAATGACATAAGATTGAAAACATACAACATAACAACAAAGGCTAAAAATCACTCAAAATAACTCTAATTACCATATCTACACATTTTTAAAAATTGCAGGACCACCACAGCAAAAAAACTACACCTAAGGGGAACCTAAAAATTAAATAAAAAATCTTTAAAAAAAAAGAAAAAGTGATCTAGTTAATGGAATTTGGCAAACCAAGGTAGTGCTCATGGCAAAGCAATGAGCCTTGATTAGCATGATGTCCTCTATCAACCCACCAAACTTCATCTCAATCCAAGATGGTTGGTCTAACAAGGAGCAGTGCTAATGTAAGTGAGAAAATAGAACTGAAACAGGGAAAATGACAGAAACAACTATAGAAACAAAATGTTAGTGATGGTTAGCACATAAAAATACTCCTAATAAGATTGATAAAATCAAAATAATCCTCAGCAACGATTCCAAAATCTGATCAAGTGTCAAATCCAATCAAGATTAGAAATTTATAAATCGAGCTATCTAAACTACTTGTAGTATAGGCAACACTAGGTTGAGCCCTTGGATCATTTGGATGATGATATCAATCAGATTAGGAGCTAGAATTAAAAGGAGGGTTGGCAGTAACTAATCTATAGCTAACACTAACATACAGAAATGAAAATAGAGATAAATAAACTAACCAGCCTAAAGGAATCAACTAAACTTGAGATTAATGTTTCCCTGATCACTAAATATTCATCCAATTATTGATAATCATAACAAGAATCCTTGAAATGATTAATGAGTCTTATGTAGAATTCAGTCACAAACAATCCCTCAAAATCTCAATGCATTACTTAGTTTCTACCATCCTCTTTCTATAATTGATTATTAATCAATAATCATATTAACACCTAAACTAAATGAATCCATTCAATTTAGATATCACAGTAAAAACAAAGAGGAAAGGAGAAGAAATGACTAGCAATTTGAATGCAAATTGAAGGAACAAGATCTCCACATTGATCTTTAAGTTTATCAACCCTTAGACTGATTACAAACTCAGCCTTCTATGGAAGGCAGAAAACTACAAAGAAAAGAAAAGAAAAATATGCTACACTACTCTATAGAACTCCCTCAA
Organism: Saraca asoca; assembly: GCA_026873985.1. NCBI lineage: Eukaryota > Viridiplantae > Streptophyta > Magnoliopsida > Fabales > Fabaceae > Saraca > Saraca asoca. Next base: position 2,696 of record JANHAO010006998.1, read on the forward strand.
AACTAAACTCAAAACTCACTAAAAAGACTTCTTTGCCCGAGTAAAGAGAAAGTAGCTACTAGTAGGTGAAGTAGGCAATCATTATGGTGTAGTCTGGTTGCTTGCTGCCACTTTCTTGCATGAAATGCCCATTGTAGATTGCCTCTTCTAGTTTTCTTCTGACTTACTGCTCTCCAACTGGTTAAGTGTGAGCTGGTGCAAAGGATGATTCATTGGACTCAAGTTGCAGGCCAATTGGGGCCTAAAAATCCAATTTTGTAAAGGCCCAATTCATCAACATTCTGTCTCTGATTTACGGCTCCATTTGCATGCTTAATTTGCTAGATTCAGGTCTGGAAGTCTTCATGAAAGTTGTAGCTTCATGTCTTAACTTCCATTTGGGCTTAGTTTGTCCTCATTTGGACTTGTAGAGCTCTAGATATGGCTTGATGAGTGCTCAGAGGTTAGGGTGCTTGGGATAGGCTAAGGCAACATTCTGGTCTTGAATTTAACTCCAAATTCAGATAGCCAATTGTGAGATTCAACCTTGGAGGTCTTCATGAAGTTTGTAGAGCTATATCTTAGCTTTCCCAAAAGATAAGAATCACATTAACTAGACAAGTGTAAATCAAGTTATGACTAGAATATAGAAACTTCTTAAAATGGCCAAATACTACAGAATTTTCCAAAATGATTCCAATTGATATCACACTATAAATATGCAATAACACAGTTGAAAGTAAGCCATTTTGGACCTTAAAAAGCTTAGTGAGAGGACAATTAAATGAGTAAAATATTTTGTTATCAGAGCATATAGGATTTATTTCATTATGTTTGTTTACTAGTCATGTATTGGAACTTAAAAATACTATTTATATACCTTCAATGAGGAATAACTTGATTTCTATAATTACTTTGGATCATGATGGTTATTTATGTCATTTTGGTAATAGGAAATATGAATTACTTTATAATTCATGTGTAGTTAGTTCTGGTACTATTATGGGTAAAAATCAGCTTTGAAGAACAAGTCAGCAAGGACCCAGCAGAAGCTAAGTAACCCAACTTGCTGAGGACATCTAACGGGCACTACTTGCATATCGCTAGAAGGTGATGTAGTGAGATCACGAGAATCCTAATTTGCCAAGTAACCGGCCATCCTACTCGAGCTTGCCATACTAAGAAGCAACACTAAGCTTGCTAAGCGAGCTACAATACCGACCCCCAAGTCGAGAATCTCTGTTCGAAGGGATAGGCACCTCACCCAGCCAAGAGCTAGATAAGGTCGAGTGTTAGATAGCCTTATGCCAGCTTGTAGCTAACACAAGGGGCCCACCCTGCAAAAAATAGCTTGTAGTAGCTGGATTATAGGAGTTCTTCTATCTTTTACATTTATTTCTTAATATACCAGAACTATAGCTAGTAATCATTACATGTAACCCCTCCTTCCTCTATAAATAAGAACTCATTGTTAAAAGAAGAGGAGGATGGAGAACAACAAACAAAAACTCTATAAAACTTTCCTGAAAATCAATAAAACTCTGCCATGGACATAGGGTCCAGTGCCATCCAAATTTAGCTTAACCATGTTAAAAACACTACCCATTATTTCTTGCATTCTCTCTTCCTCTCTGTCATCTTCTTCTCTTCCTCCTCTCATGTGATTCACTAAGAAATAGTTCGGGGTTCAAGAACCATTCACCATTGGTTGGAGTTCAGACCAAAACCAAATTCCATCATCAATATTTTGGTGATAGAAGGAAACAGACAACTAGAAGAAGATGAAGAATAGCTAGAACATAAGATTTTTTAATGTGGTTCAGCCAAATCCAGATGACACTAGGCCTTACGTCCACAGATGATGTTATTACTAGGAAAATACTTGCTATATACATTCTTTTTACAGGAATTTCTCTCTAGCGAGCTCCATGGCTCCCAGAACCCTCCTCACTCTTTTTCTTACAATGAATAGCTCTCTTTCTTTCTCTATTACACAAAGTCTTATATAAATAAAACCTAATCCTACATGTCAGCTCCCACAGACTCTCCGTCAATCAACCCCTGCAGATTGGCTTTTCCTCGGTCTACATGATCAATAGGGCCTTGGCTAAGAGTGGCTTCTTTCAGCGGCCTAGGCCTCCTTTCGCTAGGTTTTTGCCAGCCCATCCAAAAAATGCCTACAAAATCAACCCCAGCTCTTAGTTCACTTTGAGGACAAGGAGATAGACTTCTACTGGCAAAAGCTCGATATGCCATGCTGACATGAATAAGTTCCTACAAATCAAATTTTAAAAGATTTAAATAAAATGAATGCCAAATGAGTCAATCAACTTTGGTAGTAGATACTAATAAATCATATGATTTAACATAAATGGGCTTCCAGCTAGAAAATTATGATTTAAAAATATATATGCCATATTGAATAGCCAAGGAAGGTCACACAGATACATGATGAGCAAGGTGTTTGGAGTGTCGATGGGGTTCCCATTGGAGTTCGACCCAGACATCGTTTTACCTTAGAATGGTGCCTCGTAAAAGAAGGTGGCCAGAGCTGATTAGGTATAGTTTAACCATTGGGCTCATGCCTAGAGGTATTGTCCTATTTTTGGCAATCGCCTTAGGGTTTTATCTTGCCATAAGAGCATGGGTGGCCTTTAGCCTCTCTCTCATGGGGATGCCTCGGCTGGCATAAGTTTGGGTGCTTATTTGGTGCATCTATGTGACCTACCTAGGCACCTAATAATGGAGCTTCAACTTTGAAAGAAGGAGTAAAAACTAGCTGTAATAAAATATTTAATGCTGGGACAAGAAATTATATCTAGCTTGTTCAAGTAGATAAGGAATGATGACTTAGCTTGTTTAAATATGAGCCATAGCATCTCTAGGGCAAGTATGACAAGATCTCCATATTGAATTTCTGTTCTATTTGGTATTGACCTTGCGAGGACTAGAGGCACAAGCTCGAATTTGTTTGGAATGTGAGGGCATAGATTCTTTTCGATTGCTTTAGGCTTCTGAATCAAATCTGACTATTGCATGCATCTCCATTAGCCAAAAGCATATCATCTTGCATACCACGTACTAGTGCTAGTGTCCTTAGTGGTGTAGGTCTACTAGGTGTGAGTTCGACACCCAATCGAGGCCATATGGTAGGAATGTGAGCTCACCATAGAGTAGGATCTCACTGTGAAGTGATATGAGTTTGTCATTCAGTCTAGTTCCAAAGCATGGTTGTACGGGCACGACATTGTTCCCAAACTACATGGCTACTATATGCTCACCTTCAACCCAAACAACTTCATGCCTGTGCAAGCTCATTATAGAACCAAGCTGTTACATGGTTATGAGCTTGACGTTGAAACAAGCTACAGTTGGACATGAGCTCATCATATTGGGACCTACTGCATTACGAGGATCAAGCTGCTGCCAGCTGTGAAGATCGAGCTCATGGCTAGGAGCTCGTTACTGCATGAACTACTACATTACATGGCCAAAGTGTGGATCTGTTGTTAAAGCATCTTGTTACATGGTGACACCGAGCATGGTTGGAGTGCACCCCCATCAACAAATTGAGCTTCCTTGTATGCCCGTTTAGCTCGTCACCGAACTTAGCTCCTACATGGCCGGTGAGCTTGAGCTCATCATGGGACCTCCTTGCTGCACGAGCTTATTGTTAAACCAAGTATTGCATGGTGGTGCATGAGCTCGTTGTTGGAGCTTTCTCGTTGCATGGCAAGCGTATGAACCTAACATCACTATTGTTACTTATTCAATGTTGAACCCAGACTTAATATATGGTCACCGTGCATGAAGCCATCATCAAATTCGATTGCTACATGCGAAGTCATCTTTGAATTCATGGCTATGTGAGCTCATCTTCAAACTAGATCACTGCATACTATGAGCTCAACTTCACGTTGTCATTGTTGATTTTTGCAAGTTGTTGCTATAGCTAGAGAACATGGGTGATAGTAGCTGGTTGAGTGAAGGTAGCCGATCCAAGTAGGAAATCAAAGCAGTTTAATGGTTCATGCACTGCTCTGTAATGAAAGATGGGGCCAACTTCAGTCTAACCAAAGAAATAGAAGTTTGCATGTGGTGAACTTCAAGTAGAATAGAGCTATTACTTTGGTCCTTTGCTGGTCAGCTGCAAAGTGAACTAGGAAGGAAGTTAGCTCATTATCTTTGTTCAGATCAGCTATCACAGTAGAATAGAAGATCAGGTAAAATACATATGAGGCCTCTCTCACCCCACCAAAATGTTAAAGGTGAAATTTGGTTTGGAGGACCCAAATCTCAGTTAACCATATAACTCTTGTTACGTTAAACTGCAATCTGGCTGATTTATGCAGTAAATGGAAATAGACAACTACAAGAAGATGAAGAACAGCTAGAACACAAGATTTTTTAACGTGGTTCAGCTAAATTTGGATGGCACCGGACCCTACGTCCACGAATGATATTATTACTGGGAAAATACTTGCTGTGTACATTCTTTTTACAGGAATTTCTCTCTAGTGAGCTCCATGGCTCCCAGAACCCTCCTCACTCTTTTTCTTACAATGAATAGCTCTCTCTCTTTCTCTATTACACAAAGTCTTATATAAATAAAAGCTAATCCTGTAAGTTGACTCTTGTAGACTCTTCGTTAATCAACCTCTATAGATTGGCTTTTCCTCGATTTATGTGATCAACAGGGCCTTGGCTAAGAGTGGCTTCTTTCAATGGGCTAGGCCTCCTTTAGCTGGGCTTTTGCTAGCCCATCCAAAAAATGCCTACAACAGGTACATTGTGTGATGGTTTGTACAAAATCAACTTGGATCCTAATTTTGCCAACTTAATTAATACAGTGATTGGGATGAAAAGAAGTTGGACTAATGAGAAATCTTTGATGTTGTGGTATAAATGTTTACGACACATTTCTAGAGAAAGGATATAAAGACTTATGAAAGAAGGGGTCCTACATGAGTTAGATTTCTTAGAGTTCAACACATGTGTAGATTGCATTAAGGGAAAACACTCTATTAGAATTGGGAAGGGAAAGACAAGCAAAAAATAGGATACCTTGGAGCTAATCCATACTGACATTAATAAACCCATTATGCCTACAACTATGATTATTCCATATTTGGATTAGTCGAACTTCCCAGTGAAAAATTTGATTCAGTGGATGCCTTCAAGCCATTCAAGGCTACAATTGAACTCAAACTAGAAAAGAAAATTAAATGTGTTAACTCTAACAAAGGTGGTGAGTATTATGGTAGGCATATGAGATTGGGAAACCTTGGTCCTTTTGCCATATATCTACATAAGTGTGGGATTGAAGCCAGTTAACCATGCTTGGAACACTAGAACAAAATAATGTTGCAAAAAGAAGAAACCATACGCTCATGGACATGGTAAGATGCATGTTGGCTCATTCATCATTTCCAAAGTTATATATAAAGTGATACTTTGAAGAATGCTAATATATTTTGAATCAAATGTCAAGCAAGTTAGTGTCTAAGACCACTTATGAATTGATTAATGAGAAAAAGCTTAGTCTAAGGTATTGTTATGTATGGGGTTGTAAAGCAGAAGTGAAGCCTTATATTCCCTTTAAGAAGAAACTTAGTTCAAAGATCATTTCTAATACTTTATTAGTTATTGCAATGACTCAAGAAGTAACAGGTTCTACTATCTAAGTCATTCAACTTGAGTTATTGAATCAGACAAAGCCATTTATTTTGAGGTTACGTTGGATATTAGGAGTCAAGTATTGTGCATCATAACCTATAGAGAAGAAAATATTGTAATTCCACCAGCACCACAACCTAGTGATTCATCTCCTATTGTCTCACAGGTTGATCCAATACAACCAATGTTAGAAAATACAAAGCAATAGGAAATAGTTAATGAAATTCCCTTAAGAAGGTACAATACAGTTCATAAACCAACAATCTCTAATGATTACTTGGTTTACCTATAAGAGCATAATTTGATGTTAATGATGATTCTAATCCCATTATGTTTTCACAGGCTATATCTGGTCCCAATTCTTTAGAATGGGTTAGTGCGATGAACAATTAATTAGCTTCAATGCATAAAACTAAAGTGTGGGATCAAGTTGAATTGGTTGTAAACTAGTTGAATGCAAATGGATTTTCAAGACCAAGTAGGATGCTTAAGATGAAATTGAGAGATGCAAAGCTACGCTCATAGTGAAAGGCTACACTTAGAAGAAAGACATAAATTATAAAGAAACCTTCTTGCCTGTATTAACTAATGACTCATTCTGAATTACGGTGGTGATGGTAGCTCATTTTGACTTGGAGCTACATCAAATAGATGTCAAAACAACCTTTTGAATGGTGACCAATTAGAGACTATATACATGAAACAATTAGATAGTTTCTAAGAGAAAGGCAAAGAACATATGGTGTGTAAACTAAGGAGATTTTGAAGCAAGCATTTAGATAGTGGTATCTCAAGTTTCATGAAATAGTAACTTCACTTAAGTTCAAGAAGAATGATGCAGACTAGTGCATCTATACAATGATAAGTGTAGGTAGTTTTCTAATGCTATTGTTATATGTTAATGACATTCTCCTAGTAACTAATGATGTGAAAGCTATTGATCAAGAGAAAGTAAATATTATCGAAGCATTTTGAGATGAAAGATCTTAGGAATGCCACTATTGTTTTGGACATAGAGATTTATCGTGACAAATCTCAGGGTATACTTGCTTGTCTTAGCATTCATACATTGAGAAAATAATAAAGAGGCCCAACATGTCAACCTACTATCAAGTTTTTGAACCTATTCAAATGGGTTAGATATCTTCAAAAGTTCAATGCCCTCAAAGTGATGAAGAAAAATAAAAGATGAAAAATGTCACATATGAATTCATTATAGGTAGCCTAATGTATGCTTAGGTTTGTACACATCCTAATATAGCTTTTGTTGTTAGTGTACTTGGGAGATACCTAAGTGATTTTGGTAAGAGACATTGGACTATTGCTAAAAGAGTAATAAGGTACCTACAAGGTGCAAAAGATTACATGCTGACCTATAGGAGATAAGGAAATCTTGTGGTTACAAGTTGCTCAAGCTTAAACATTACTGGTTGTCTAGATGATCACAAATTAACATTTGGATACATCTTTATGATGGTTGAAAAAGCTATGTCATGGAAAAGTGTCAAGTAGTCACTTACAACAACTTTTACTATAGAAGCAAAGTATGTTATGTGTTATAAAGCTACTCATGAAGTTGTGTGGTTAAGGAATTTCATTGCTAATTTTAATTTTGTTGAGAGAATCTCAAGGCCCTTAACCATTTACTGCAACAATGCTACTGCTATTTACTTTTCTTTCGGTAATAAAAGTTCTGCCGGTACAATACATTTTGATGTTAAGTACTAGTTTGTAAGAAAGAAGATATACGAGCATGTTATTTGTATTCAGCATATTTTCATGGATTGTATGCTCATGAATCCACTGACCAAAGGCTTAGCAATTAGAATGTATCATGATCATGTAATTAATTTGAGTTTGGCTAAGTCTTATGATATTTTAGGTTAGTAGGAGTAATACATTTAATTTAATTGCATTGATTTTGTTATTTATTTCGTGATATGTATCAATGAAATATTCCTGATGTTGTCGTATATTGTTGTTTGTTAATATTTTCTAGTTATGGCATGTTATTAGAGACATTTAGACCTTGTCTCACTATTGTTGAGAATATTGATCCTTATTTGGCATCTTGGGTAGATGTTAGAATCATTGTGTGGAGATTTACATATAATCATGTTTATCACTATGCAAATCTTGCTATGCACATCTTACGTTGAAATTTTGGTCAGTGAGGTATAGGTTTACAATGTGTATGATGTTAATATCCTTATAATGTTTGCACTATTAGATGCTTATGATCTCAATTTACACCTGTAGGTATAATAGTATCATAGTTGCTTTTACATTTGCTTGAAGTGGCCACAATTTCTAAATTATATATGGCCAAAGTGGGAGATTGTTAAAATTTTCTTTAATTATAGAACTAATATAAGAACTCGTTAATAGTCAATTGGGTGATTTTGGTGATGGGTCAGATACACAAATTGCATATTTTTATTAACAAGTTCTTACTCCTAAAGCCCTGAGCTATTCTGCATACCACACAGTCAAAGTATGGTACATTTTGTCTCTCCCTATTTTCATAGGGATTGCTAACATTTTCTTAGAAGAGATATTGTCATAGGAGAAATCCCATATTGAGAAAGTGAACTTATAAGGAAGAAGATCAAATCCAAACAAAGATGAATTCAAAATCAACACACAATGGATCAAATTATGAATTTAGATGATTTTATCATAATTTTTTTTGTCTATTTACTTTTCATTTATGTCGTGATAACATGATTCAAACTGTTCCAAAATTTCTATAAAATTTTTAACACTCACTTCTAAAGTACCACAAGGACAATGAATGATATTGGAAATTAAGATTTTCTTTTCACCATCGACTATCATTGCTCATCCATCATGCGAAACATTAATAGCACTTACCACTAAGCTCATGGAAGCAAGAGTGTAAGAAGTTATTTTTCTCATCATTTTCATAGAAGGAATTAGTATGTGAAGTAATGCATAAAAAATGAAAGCCAAGATCTATATTTATAACATTGTTGAGATAAGATGACTCCTTTCAACTTGGATAAACATCATTATCTGCCAAGATAAAAGAATTCAAATGCACTAAATTCTAGGTTCATTGATAATATCCATAACCTAAATTTAATAATTTTCATTCCACAAATTCTTGCAATTCCTAGAATACTCATTCAAAGTTGAACAAAACTAAAGAAAAACTCCAAATTTTCTAACTTTCCTACTCCCAAAATTTAAAACAAATCACATTTTCCAATAAGAGAATAATTAACCATCTAGAAACTGTAATCAAACAAGAGCTTGAGTTTATGAAATCCACCTACAATGAAAAACCTAGAATTTGATAAACCCTACAAATCCTTTATTGAAGATAGAAATTGAAAGATGATCAAAGAGCAAGAGAGACTAACTATCAATGACCTTTTAGAAGTGTGCTATCTTGTTACTCTTTGCTTTTCAAGTTATCACGCTTGAAGCTCAAGATAATAAACAATGGAATTTGAATTCAATAGCTACAATAATCATACATTTCCCTAAAACTCTTCCACTTGAAGAGGGAATCTGTTGAGGCATCAAGTGATGGTGATTTCACTTTCTCATCTAAATCAAAAAATGTCTTTCTTTAATGGAAAAAATTTTGCACAGCTTCTCCAAAAAGCTTAGTTTCAAAGTCAAAGTGTAATTTTTACTATATAATCTTACTATATGTTTTATTATTAAAATTCTTACCCAATAGCTATTATCTTTCTCTCCAATGAGTGGTATTGGAAACTAACTTGATTGCCTTCCCATTAAAAGCCTCAATCAATATTATCTTTACCTTTAATGAATGATATTGAAAACTGATCTGATTACCTTTCCAAGTAAAACGGACTCTATATTATTTTTGAAACTACATTTGATTTGAAATTAATTGTAGTAGTTAATTTAGTTGGATTTGAAGGGTAGGTACTAAGGTTTCCAAGACAGAATTTGAATGGAAAATTCTACTTATACTTAACAAATTCCCTACTTAATTAATTTGTGCAACCAAATTTTTCTCCTTAATTGTCTTCTCTATCACATGCTCCATGGCTTCACATAGCTTTATCTCTCTAATTCCATCAATGGCAAAATTTATGGAAATAAAGGCAGATCTCTCACTTCCCTTTCCCACCTTTTAGATCCATAGCATTTTTTCTTCTAATTTTGTCTACTGTTTTGTTTAATCTATGTCTCTTTTGTTCTACCTTTTGAAACTTGTAGGAACTTTCTACTTTCTAGCTACAATTTTGTATTTTTTAAAATAGTATTTCTACTTAGTGATGTTATTTTCATTTTCCTTTAACAAAATTACTTTACATTTTGTTGGGTTATTTTCTTGATGTTTGTTTTCAATTTGTGTTTATGGCTAGTCATGATTTGAAGTTTTATAGCTCAAGATAAAGAAAATGGTTGTGGCTTTTAACAAGAGGAAGGAAAAGCAAGTAATGGGTTTCAAATTTGTTTGTGCCTATACCAAGTTTGAATTTTCATTTATAATTCTCTACTTTATGTCTTCCATGACATTCAATTTTAGCATATTTTGTTATTGTAGTTTGATATTTGAATGTTCCAAATTTCACTTAGATGCACACTTTGAGTTCTTTACATGGAGGTTTTTTTCTATCAATCCATAGCTTGATAATGCATTTGTGTGAAATCCATGGATAGGCAAGGTAAATGTCAAATGTTACTCTCATTCTTCCCTTATTTCATTATTGTTTGTGTAGCTTCCTTAGTTTTCAAAATTGAAGCCCTCATTTTAGAATAGGAATTTTTAAATTTTTTATTAGCTATAGGAAATAGGGATGACAAAAATATCCAAATCCAATAAGTCTTTACCTGAACCAATGAATATTTATCCAATGAGTCATATCCAAATTAGACCTACTACTTAAAGGTTTAAGTTTAGATCTAATCATTAAATATCCAATGGTTTTAAGTCTTTTTTAGGTATCACATTAGACCCACTTAAATAACATACTCTATAACAAACTAATTATCATTTGTTAGAAAGTAAATTCTCATCAAGGAACTTTTACCATTATTAATTCTAATTTCATCTTAAGGGAGGCTATAAGCTCCGTTTCAATTAGCTCCTTGGCAAGTACCAGCTGGAAGTGGATTTGTTATTTCTCTATTATGCTTTTCTTTTCCCTAGGTTTTGTATAAAAAGGTCATGTATTATATGATTCAAAAATAGAAAATCAAAATGCAATTGCAGTGCCAACTAGAGAGTTGAGCTACTTTCAAACCAACAATTTTGTAATTCTTCTAATCTACAATTCTTCTCTCTTTCTTTTCTACTTATCCCTTGTATCAATTTGCACCAAAACCTAGTTGATTTCCCTTCCTCCTTCATATTGTGACTAAGATGGACTCTTAATATAAATGAGGATCTAAAAGTCCTAGATCTGGGAATGAAGGAGACAATGATCTAAGTAAGGATCCTAAAGAGCAACAGGATGAAATGCCACCACTTGTACAAGGAGGTACCAAGGCACAAAGCCTTTAGAATAGGTCCTAGTTGAACTTATCTAAATTTGATGGTCATGGTTTCAAAATTTGAAGAAGCAAGGTGGAGTAAATTTTTGAGTTGGAGGATTTCTCTAAAGGTTAGACGCTCAAGGGGATGCTATGAAATCTAGAAGGGAAGGCATATTAGTGGCAATAGCATTATGCTTTCTTTAGAGGTAACATGTTCCTTTATTGGAAACAATTTATAAAGGATATGGCCTTGAGGTTTGATGAAAGGTTTTACGATAATCCTCTGGCTAAATTGACCAACTTCAACTAGGTTGGGTCACCATTTGAATACATGGAATAATTTGATGAATTAGCTTCTAGGGTCAGATTCTCCAAAGCTCAAACTCTTATTTATTTCCTAGGAAAGCTGTAAGAGCCTTTAGAAAAAGGTTGTTAGAGTGCTAAAACCCCAAATAGTTAATGAGGCCATGCACTTGGCTAAGCTGCACAGTGATATTCTCCTCAAATTAGGAAGGAACGCCACCTTAATTTCACCCCTAAAACCTCCTCGTACTCTAAAATACCTTTCATCTCACCTATGAATCACTCTTAACTACCACATACTTTATACAAACCACCTTCATCACAGCATTCAAGCCATAGACCATCCTCACTAGCTAAATCAGCCATAAGCCATAATTACCCCTAATAAATTAAACCACCCTTCCAAAAGCATTTATATATCTCCCTGTAGACAAGGACCAAAACAAGGAACTACTAGGAATGTGAGTCAGAGAGAAATGATAGAAAGAAAAGCCAAAGGCCTTTGTATCTTTTGTGGAGAAAAGTATCATCCCAATCACATGTATAGAACCTCAAGACTTTTTACCTTACTTGTACAAGTAGAAGAAGAAGAAAAGGGTGAGGAAGGAGAAATAAAAGATGATAAGGTAGAATAAGCTACTTTCAACTATCAGATTGAGAATACTAAGGAGGAGGAAGAAGTTCATATCTCCTTGCATGATTTTTAGAGTTTGGTGGGGCATCACATGATGTAAAATGAAGTTACAATTGAAACACATAAGATTAAGGCACTGATGGACTCTGTAAGCACCCATAATTTCTTGGAGGTAGAACAAGCCAAAAGGCTTAGGTGTAGACTTGTCCCAACTACAAAGATTACAAGTGGGGATCACTTAGAAGTCATCTATGAATGTCTAAATCTTAAATGGAAAACCCAAGATATTAAGTTTGAAGCTCCTTTCTTTGTCCTATCTATGTCAAGATTTGGCATGATACTAGGCATCCATTGGCTGGTCAACCTTAGCACCATCAATTAGAATTTCAATTCCCTTATAATGCAATTTAAGTATCTTGGCAAGGACACCTACCTCTAGGGCCTACTACCTTAGTGCATAATGTTAAAAGGTGATAGGTTAGTAAATAAAGTCTTACATTGTCTTACTACAATATTAGTAGCCCAATGTTCCCCTTAACGCCCATCTTAACCTCACCTACATGCATTGTCCACCCCATTTGAGACAAATCAACAATTGGACTTAAAACAACAAGGTACATTAGACATACTTCTTCAGTAGTTTATAGATGTGTTTGCTACTCCAAGCCCATTACCTCTTCTTAGAATTTAAGACCATGGAATAATTTTAGTTTAGGGAAGTAAACTAGTTAACATGAGACCCTATAGGTATGCCTTCATGCAAAAGGATGTTCTTAAAAAATTAGTAGATGAAATGATGACTTATAGAGTAACCTGAACTAGCAACAATCCCTTTACATCTTCTGTGATCCTAGTAAATAAGAAAGATTATTTTTGGAGATTTTGTGTAGAATTTAGGAAGCTTGATGCCATAACAATTAAAGACAAATTCGTTATTCCTTTGGTAGAAGAACTAGTAGTTGAACTACAATAGCCACTTACTTTTCCAAGCACATTTTGACTCAAGGTTACCACAAGGTGAGAATGACTTGAAGACATTAACAAAACAACCTTTAAAACACACTCTAGGCATTTTGATTGGTTTGTGATGCCATTTGGGCTTTTGAATGTCTCTGCTACCTTCTAAGCCTTGATGAATGTTGTCTTCAAACCATATTTAAGAAAATTTGTGCTAGTTTTCTTCAATGACAAACTACTATGCAATAAGACTTGGGAAACCCATCTTGAGCTTCTAAGGGCTATTCTAGAGTTACTAAGATAACATTAATTGTTTGTGAAGATGGAAAAATGTGCATTAGTTCATAGGTAGGTGGAATACCTTGGCCACATTATATCAAAGGAAGGGGTATCAACTAACAAAAGTAAAATTGCTAACATGATCCAATGGCCAACTTGTTGACGATGAAATCTAATTCTACCAGACTCCAGTCAACCAATGTAGTTCTTTTATCCCCAAATTGCTTCATGAAGGATGAAGTGAGACACGGAGAAGATGACAGAGATGGTGTAGAGGAAGAAGAGCAATGGAGTGCAATATTTTTAACGTGGTTTGGCTAAATCTGGGTGGCACTGGATCCTACGTCCACGATAGCTTTTATTAATCAGAAGCGAATTCTACATAGTTTTAGTAATATGGATTCTTCTCTTTTCTACAAGGGTCCCTTTCCTCCTATTTATAGGAGGAAGAAGGTTACAATTATAATTTTACATGTTACAAATACATCATTACAAACATTAAATGCACAAGACAATTATCTTCCTATAATTTAACTCTTGCAAGTGATTTTCTGTGGATGGGCCACATATGTCTGTTAGATTTGAGACCTAACTTAGGTCTGCATGTTGTTCTATCTTGCTAAACCTTTAGCTGGGCAATGCACTCGATCTTACGAGATAAAATGTTCAGCTCAGGGTCGCTGCTGACTTTCCCTCAGCGAAGCGAGCTTAGCTCTTGGTGGGATGAGTTCTAGTGAGCTGTCTCTTTAGCTTTAGGCCTTACTTGCATCCTGACCTCTTGGTTAGTGAGGTGGAGGTACTTTGCGAGCTAGGCTATCTCTAGCTGGTTCTAAATCTTCACCAGGCCTTTACCTTTTTATTATGTAAGACTAGATTTTGTCCACAAAATAAGCCCCTCAACTCTTAGTTCACTTTGTGAATTGGGAATTGTAATTTTCTTAAGCCCTCATTTGTAAATGCAGTCAAAGTCTTTGCATTCAGACTACCGTATCATCTTTTCTGTCTTTTAGACTTTTATTTCACCTATTGTGGCCATACTTCTCACTATGGATGGCTTATAGTCATTGGCATGGCGACCTCATTTTCTCTGGATCATTTCATTTAAGACAAACAATTGTCCATTGGATCTTTTCCTGAACTTGAACTAGTTTATAAAGCTTGAGAAGCTTTTCTTGCTTCTTTATGAAGTGGCTCAATGGAAGCTTTAGTTAAGCCCCTCATGTTTTTGATAGTTCAGCTTTTGGTGAAGAATTTTGAGGCGTGTATGGCCTACTGCAAAAGACCACGAGGCATGAATGGCCTACTACATATGACTCCTATGGATAGCTCTTCAAGCTAGCTATGGGAAAGTCTTGTGTAGATCTTGGATTATTTTTTCACGATCCTACCATAAGTTGTAGCCTTGCCAGCCAAACTGTCGGCATTTTTTTAATTGGTCTAGGTATAAAGGAGCTACCAGCTGAGGAGGGACATAAGCAGGAGTAGCTGAGCTTGCTAGTCTTCCTGCTGATGGAAGTTTGTCTCTCGATAGCTTTCTTCCTTTCTATGAAAGCAATAGTTGTAGGCTTAATGCTTTTGTTTCTGTATTTACCTCCTCTTGATGTAAATTTACCTCGTTGGATGAGGCCTTTAATGAATAAGCTTTCTTTATTGCTCTTGAATGTTGCTTTGCACTTTTCAGATGTATTTCTTCTATAAAGGACAATTGAATAAGATGTTCAAATAACCAATAAGCCATATTCAGTCAATAAATCTTGGCATCCAGGTGCCCTTATAATAAATAATATTTTGGTAGGTCACATGCTAGTTGGGCCTAGAAAAAGAGATCGTATGTGAGCTACAATCACTTAATTGCCTGATAGCTACATTTTACTGCTTGTGCCACAGCAACTTTATTGCTTATTAGGTAGGTAGTTGAGTTTATTCTAATGTCATTACGTCTTATTAAGCTTATAGCTCTTTGAGTGTTTAATAGCGCCTCCGCACCTTAGCGAGCTCTTGCCTACATTGGATTTTGAGTGTTTAATAGTGCCTTTGCACCTCAGTGAGCTCTTGGCTACATTAGATTTTAAGTGTTTAATAGTGGCTCCGCACCTCAATGAGCTCTTGGCTGCGCTGGATCAATATAGAATAGCTTTCCTTTTTGGGTAGCATTCTGCTGGGGGTAATTAAATATAAATTCAAAATATTTTCATTTGCTTCAATATGATATTTACAGGATCAAAATATGGTTCTGATCGATGGCTCTTGCTCTCGATCAGCAGTTTGTTGAGTCTATCGAGCTTGGTGATCTAACAGCCTCACCATATAATCTTGCAACCGGCCTCTTCTAATACGGCCTTTTATGGCATCTCTTAGTGCCCAGCATTCTGAGGTATTGTGCCCAATGTCATTATGGTAGGCACAAAACTTATCTTTATTACTCCTGAATTTCCAAGAGTCGAGAGGGGCTTAGGCTTCCTAAAGATTTCCCTACCTTATTCTACCATAAAGATCTTGTCTTGTGTATCAGATAGAATGTTATAGCTTTCATAGCGACCATGAGGCTAAAGTCACTTGATCCTTCCCTTTTTTGCGAGCCGACTATTAGGGCCGTAATTTTGGTTCCCCTCACTCCTCTTCTTACTTTAAGGAGGGTTGGCAATTTCATTTTTATCCATGAGTTCCTCTATGCTGAAGGTTTCCTCCCATCTTATTTGTTTGGAGCCTCGCTCATAGAATTCAGCAAGATCTTGAGTCGGGGACTTGTAAAGACTTTTGTATAACTTTCCATCCTTATAAAGTCCCGCCGAGATTACTATTAAGATGCTCTCATCTAAAGGATTTTCTATGGAGTTGGCTTCATGTTTGAACCTAGCTATATAATCCTTCAGCGGTTTGTTCTTACGCTGAAAGATCATTATAAGATGGCAGGGAGGCATGAGCTACCTCTTCAATGCCCGATACTAGTCAACAAATTTCTTTTGACACTCTTCCTAGCTATTAATGCTGTGAGCTGAGAGGCTTTTGAACCATACTCAAGGTATACCTCCTAATGTGGCTAAGAAGATGCGACACTTAACCAGAGGGTCAGTGGTTTTTACATCAATCTAGACATTGAACGCATCCAGATGATTGCAAAGATTATTGTTCCCATCATATAGTGGGATCATGGGCACTTTAAGTTTTTATGGAAGGGGCTGCATTTCGATTTCCATAGAAAATGGCAAGCTTTCCTCATGATGAGGTTGATTGCCTTGAGAATGGGGGCATTCCTCTAGCTGTTTCAGCCTTTGGAGAACTTCCTTCATTGTTGGATCCCACGTTTCAGACTGCGGGCCAGAACTTCTAGCTTACTGCAAGCCCTAAGGATGCTGACCATCATGATTCTCATGAGCTTCCTTCTGAGCTTCTTAACACAGTTGTTGGAGTTGCACTTCAATTTCTTCTTACCTTTGTGCACCCTGAGCTTCTGCCTGTGCTAGTGCTTTAATAGTTTTAGCTAACTTTCTGACCATGTTCTCAAGCACTAGCAGGGACTGATGAGGCATTTGCACTTCTTCAGTTTCGGGGGCAGTGATAGGTTAAGGACGAGCTTCGGTAGTAGAAACATCTGCTAGCTAAACAACTAGAGTGTTAGAATCTTGGTAATTCTTCTTCTCACCATTATTGGTGAACAAAAAAGCAATTTAGAAAGCAGATGGGCCCTCTTTCTAGCGCCAAAAATGTTGATGGTGAAATCTAGTTCTACTAGACTCTAGTCAACCAGTGTAGTTCTTTTATCCCCAAACTGCTTTCTGAAGGATAAAGTGAGAAACAGAGAAGTTGACAGAGATGGTGGAGAGGAAGAAGAGCAATGGAGTGTAGTATTTTTAACATGGTTTAACTAAATCTGGGTGGCACCGAACCCTATGTCCATGGTAGCTTTTATTAATTAGAAGTAAATTCTACAGAGTTTCAGTATTACGGATTCTTCTATTTTCTACAAGGGTTCCTCTTCTCCTATTTATAGAAAGAAGAAGGTTACAATTGTAATTTTACATGTTACAATTACATCATTACAAACATTAAATGTAGAAGACAATTATCTTCTTATAATTTAACTCTTGTAGGTGGCTTTCTGTGGGTGGGCCGTATATGTCTGCTAGATTTAAGACCTGACACAGGTCTGCATGTCATTCTATTTCGTCGAACCTTTAGCTAGGCAACGCACCTGGTCTTGTGAGCTGAAATGCTCAACTCGGGGTTACTATTGACTTTCCCTAAATGAATCAAGCTTAGCTCTTAGTGGGATGAGTTTTAGTGAGTTGTCTCTCTAGCTTTGGGCCTTACTTGCATCCTGACCTCTCGGTTAGTGAGGTGGAGCTACTTTGGTGAGTTAGGCTATCTCTAGCTAGTTCTCTGTCTTTTTCGGGCCTTTGCCTTTTTATTACGTAAGATCGAATTTTGCCCACAACACAACTCCAACTACACTTAGGGAGTTAAAGGGATTTCTAGGCCTCATAGGCTACTATAGGCATTTTATTGAAGATTATGATAAAATTGCCAAACCCCTAATAGAACTTCTTAAGAAAGATGCCATTAAGGGCCCGTTTGGTTTGGGCTTTTGGAGGCAAAGTAATGGAATCAAGTATTCCCTTTCCCTTACTAGATGTTTGGTTCACA
>JANHAO010006999.1:0-20649 GCA_026873985.1 Saraca asoca
TAGGTGAGGTGAAACCTCAATCCTAGGCTTTTCTTATTTGATTTACTTATCATTTTTTTTATACTTGATCATTCTTTCTCTTGGCCATTTCTATTTGATTTAGGCAATTCTAAATTGCAATCTTCTGGTAAGTTGAATAAAGATCCCTGTGGGATTTGACCCGTATTCGCTGGTCTCTACTACAGCTACGCTATGCGCTTGCGGATTAAAATATCATAACATCAACTACTCATTTGCCTGAATTGCTAGCAAAACATAGGCTAGAAAATTTCTTGACCTATAAAGGCATAACATATCCAAGGCTAGTCAGGATGTTTTATGCCAATTTAGCTACTGTTGATGACAAAGTGTCTTGTTATGTAATGCACAAACACTTAGTTATAGATTCAAAAGTTTTAGCAATTGCATTTGGCATGGATGCATCACCACCAAAGCTTACTACAGGAAGCTTTCCACATTACAGTAGGGAATTCACCATTACAATGCTTTTTCCTTATTCCACCCCTTGGGATGGAAGTAGTAAACTACTCATTACTAACTTATCCCCCGAAGATAGGATCTTACATTATGCTTTGTGCAAGGTGGTTCTTTCAAGGGTTACCAATTTTACTCAAATAGTGGAGGATGAGTTGTTTTTGATATGGGTGATCAAAAACCAACTTAATTTTAACATGCCTTATTTTGTACTTAAATATCTGATCGAATGCTCTAGGCGGATAGATATTGGGTTCCTTCTATATGGTATGATCCTTACCCCATTTTTTGCCAAATTTAAGCTGTAACTTTCTAAAGAACGTCACATTTTACCCATCAATTTCACTACAATGATAACTACATGACACTTGTACAAGATGCAATTGGAACAAATTGAACAAGGGAATTGGACAAGAAAAAGGGCATAAATTCCTTAACCAACTGGAGAAGCCACTAGCCAGGGGGGCTGGGCTTTCTAGTGATGTTGAAACCATAATCATTGAGGAAACAAGTAGATTGCACACACACATGCTGGACAGCCTAGATAACCATCAAACCTTGCTTGAGTTAATGGATGAATTCATTATACTTCTAGCACTTGATAACTAATCTCACTTCTCCTAGTTTAATGATCATTTTAACTTCATTGAAACTTAATTGCATGAAATCTCACAACAGATGCAGCATCATGATGAAGAAGCTGAATTGCAAGGAATGGACCTCTAACAAGACCCTCTACCCACTTGAGTATGCTATATTGATGGATGTTCTGTATCCCATAGTCCTATTTCCCCTATTTTATGGTTCTTTGGATGTTTTGGATTTTGTATTTTGCTCTCTGGATTTCATTATTATATTCTGCTTGGATTTTGGTTACTTTTGTAATCCTTATATACATTCTAGATTTTATCATATATTTTAACGTTTGGATTATGCATTCTATTCTATTTTGGTGATTATGGCTATGATATGAATACTGATTATGTGTGATTCATTTTTTTTACTTCACTCTCTATTGATGCATTATTTCTTTTTGATGTGTCAAAAAGAGGAGTAAAAAAGATGAGGTTTTAGCACTCAATTCTTGAAAAACTTTGACCCTTATCTAAAGTTATTTATCATGATAAAAAAGGGAAATTGTTAGCTTTTCTATCATATTTCTTCAGTTTTGATGTTAAAAAATAATTTTGATCAATATCACAATCTGATCATGCACTCAGTGTTTATTGATTAATTGCAGGATCAAAGTTAACCAAATGCTATTCAAGAGATCCGACTTTAGATATAGTAATTTTGTTGTATTAATTAGGATCTTTTGTAGGTGTGATCTAATTCATATTGATCCAAACAAGCCTCTTAAATTAGTTAAGTTGAGGTAGAAATAAGTCACTTAAAATGGATCAAAATCAAAAGTTTTCTAATAAAGTTTTGAAATGTACTTTCACAAGTATAGTTTTTATAAAAACTATTTTTTACTATGTGAATCGATTCATGCTAAAAATCTTGTGAAAATGAACATGAATCGATTTATGAATCAATTCATGAAGAGTTGTTTTGAAAATTGTTTTCATTGAAGGTTAGCAATTTTCATGAATCGATTAGGTAATCAATTCATGACCTCTTTACATGATAAAATGAATCGATTCATACATCGATTTAGTCTTGATGATATTCATAGACTCTTGAATTGATTCATAAGTTGGTAACTGCATTTGAATCATATAATGAATCGATGCACAATTTGAAAGTTAGTTATTTTTTTTTAATGTCGGTTGTCACACTATAAATATAAGCTAGTCTCATTTCAAACATATCTTTTATTGTGAAAAACTGAGAGAATACAAAGTCAAAAGTAGATCTATATCTACCTGATCTATTTTCATCAAATCAAATCAAATCATTCTTGGATGAAATTGAAGGAGAATACACATTAGATAATTGAGATCACATCTCAATTCAAGTTTGTATTTTCTATCTTGAGATCTTGTTTCTGTTTTTGATTTCTAGAGTTTAGAAATCTAAGATACAAAGGGAGAGGTTAATCTTCCATTTGCATCTTCTCAAATTGTGAGATTGATCATAATTTTAGAAGGTGTAGAGAATTTTTGTATCTAAACTAGTTCTCAAGAGCTAAGTGAATTCTTGTGTGATTTGTAATAAAATTAGAACCATCTAGTTGAGGATTTGGTCGAGTGGACATGCACTTCAATTCTGGTTTTGATTAAAGTGGAACCACTTTAAAATTTTTGTTGTGTTCTTTATTTTACTGCACTAACTTTTCATTTGCATAAATTCTATTTGATTAATTATTCTTGCAATCTAAATTACTCTTTAATCAATGATAACAATTGATTCTTAATTACCAATTCAAGTAACTACATCCATAAAGTCAACTCTAATAATTTTCTTTTAAATTCTGAAAAAGGATTCAAGACTTCTGCTTAAATCTAACAAGAATCCAAACCAACAGTCTTCATTGAAGAAGTTTCTCATACAACATGGCTAGCCAATGCAGTCTTGGCAAAAAAAATAGAGTGGGGGGATTGCACAAATTTTACATATTTAAACAAGGCATGTTTGAAAGAAAAATTGACTTTTGTGACTAACTAGGGCATTTATTACTATAGGGCCGTTTGGACTCAAGAATTCTAGCACAAGTTATTAGCCCATGATAAACAAAGTATTTGTGAGGTAGATCGATCGAAACCTTGAAGTCTATATAGTCAATATACTAGTAAAATTAGTAGTTGCACAAGAGCATTGGATGATCTTAAGAAGACATTCAAAGTTTTGAAAAGGAACTAGATGAGATTAAACTTGATGTAATGTGCTTTTGGGTGTGGATTGGAAAATTACTAGGTTTCATTATGATAGAGTGGGGAATAGAGATAAATCGAGAAAAATGCCAGGTGATTATCAACATAAGGAGCCCAACAAAGATCTTAGAAGTGCAAGCATTAAATAAACGCTTAGTGCCTCTAACTCGCTTCATGTCTAGGTCGGGGGATAAATACATTTTTTTTATAAAATGCTTTAAAATATTAATTTTGTGTGAAATGATAAATGTGAAAGAGCTTTTGATGAGCTCAAGAGGTATCTAGCAAGACCATTAGTCCTATTAAAGCCTAAAATGCATGAACCCCTATACTTATACCATGCTACGTCAAAGAAAATAGTCAGTGTCGTATTGGTAAGAAAAGAAAGTAATGAGTAGATATCTATGTATTTTGTCAATAATGTTAATTTCATGTGGAATGATAAATGTGAAAGAGCTTTCAATGATGTTAAAAGGTATTTGGCAAGTCCACTAATCCTATTGAAGCCTAGAATGGGTGAACCCCTATGCTTATACCTAGTTACGTGTAAGAAAGTAGTTAGTGCAGTATTGGTAAAAAAAAGAAAGTAATGAGTAGAACTCTATGTACTTTGTTAGCAAAACCCTGCATGGAGTAGAACTTTGATGTCAAAAGATAGAAAGTTAGCATTCACATTATTGTTACCTCGAAGAGACTAATATCATACTTCCAGGCCCCTTTGATAGAACGAGCCAACCAATTAGGCAAATGTTATAGAAATTTCAAAGTATGTGATAATGTCTAAACCCAGAAAGGCAATAAAGGCACAAGCCTTAGTAGGTCTTGTAGTTGAAATGACTCAAGCTAAAGAGTTAAGCAAACAGAAGAAGTGGAGGTTGAATGTAGACGGATCCTTAAATAAGAAAGGTAGCAAAGTAGAAGTCATTTGAAAGACACGAATAGGATCTCAATAGAGTAATAATTAAAGTTCAATTTTCACATAACAAATAACCAAGTGGAATATGAAGTTTTGATTACTGGCCTCAAGTTGGCTTAAGGGGTAGGCACTTAAAAGATTTTAGTGATAAGCAACTCGTAGTTAGTCATAAGTTAGGTTAATGAAACCTATGAAACTAGGGAACCCATGATATTGAAATACATGAAGAAAGCTAAGAAATTATTGAGTGAGTTGAAGCTTGAGATAAGACAAATCCTAAAAGAGGAAAACTATCAGACAAATGCTTTGGCAAAATTAGCCAGTGTAAAAGCAGAAGTCAATAATAGAACCCATGCTATTGATAATTGAATTTTTTAAAGATGGAAAAAGGCTAGATGACAAAGCAGAAGCACATAGGTTGGGGTGATGAGTGGCATTTTTCTTTATAGAAAACAACAATTTGTATAAAAAAAAAGGTTTCACACTTCCATCTTTAAAGTGCTTGCAAGAGAGCTTTAATGAATGGATATATGGAAGTCATATGGGGAGAGAGGCATTAGCAATAAAGGTTGTCTGGTTAAGTTACTACTGACCTATAATGAAGACAAAAGCTTTGTAGTTTGTGAAAAAAATGTAAGAATGTAAAAAATTTGGGCATGTGATGTGATAACTTGGATACAAGTGGCAACTGGTCACTTCCCTTTGGCCATTTGTCTAATGGGGTTTGAACTTTGTGGGGCCCTCCCAAAAGTAGCAAGACAATAAAAATACTTGATAGTGGTAATAGATTACTTCACAATATAGGTAAAAGTGGAGCTTTTGGCTTCAATAATACTGCAGGCCACAGAAAGGTTTCTTTGGAAACTTATATGCAGTTGAAAAAGGTCGTAACACACCTATTAAACATGAAATATTCCTTCTTACAACTAACAGGTGATCTATTTACAGATTTGGGTTCTAAAACTGATCATTTCAAATAATGAAATATAATTCACTAGCAAAACCTTTACAGTGTTTTGTGGAAGATATATCCAAAAAAATGTTTTCTAGCTATTCTTAATACAACTTGATTCAATTTGTTAAATCTTACTGGTTCAATTTTTAAGGTTAAGGATATGACAAAAGTTTGCTTTGGTCAAACATCCCTAAGTGAATAGTCAAGTGGAAGCAGCTAATAGAATCATACTAGAAGGGTTGAAAAAGTGGCTAGAAGCAACAAAAGGTTAATAGGTTAAGGAGCTACTGAGTGTCCTTTGGTTATACAAGATGATTCCTTAATTAACAACACAAAAATCCCCTTTTAGGTTGACTTATGGAATAGATGTAATGATCCCAATAGAACTTAGGCAACTGAGTGAATGAAGAAGCCAATATTATAGAAAACAAATGAATCCAGAATGAGGGATGAACTTGAATTTATTAAAGGAGAAAGAGAATTGGCATGAATCTAGTTGGAAGAGTAGGATAATAGGTTAGCCCACTACTTTAATAAAAAGGTGAGACTAAGGAGTCTTGAGCTAGAAAAATAGTACTAAGAAAGATTGAGGGAGCTAGATAACCCAACAAAAAGGGAAAGTTGGTAGCTACATGGGAAGAACCTTTTTAGGATAAGGAGAACTTGGCAAATGGCACAAATTAACTCAAGACTGTACAAAGAGATACCATCCCTCAAACCTAGAACATTTCCCATTTGAAAGAATATTTCGTTCATATATAAGAACAAGAGATGAATGAAAGTAATCTTTTCCTTGCCCATCTTAACCGACTTAAAATAAAGTAATAAGTCCAAGTAGACTCTTCAGTGAAAAAAAATTAAGTGGAACCCTTGGTAGAAAAACTTGAGCAAAGCCCTCAATGCAAAAACCTAGGTAGAAGCCTCAGTATAAAAACTTAAGTATAACCCTTAATATAAAAACCCAAGCAAGCCCCTTGGTACAAAAACCAGAGTAGAAAAGTCTGAACAAAAATCTATACTTGTCAATGCAATAGAATTCAAACAAAAATTAAAACTAGATTGATTTAAAGTATGTAAGATAAAAGGCCCACTCGAAGCTTACAATAGCACAAGCATATAAAAAGTAAAGTAATGATGCATAAGTGAGCAAAACATCAGCTAGTCAATAAACAGTTTAAACATACGTAAGATGAATGAGCCCAAAAGGGCTATTGTTCAAAATATTACATAATTAACACTTGACATTTCGAACAGCTTGTAAAGCTATTATATTCAAGTCCAAAGTGATTTTTGAAAGTTCGATGACAGTATTAAGATAAAAAAATTTGGATGAGCTACTTAGTAGCACTGACATACATTGGACAAAAGAGATCCTCAACATCCTTGACTTTCTTGTTAGCATCTTTCAGGTTTACCTTGACAGCCATTATCTCCACTTGTGTGGATCAAAGATTCTCATCATGATTAGCTAACTCTAAACACATAGACATCACCTTGTGAATGACAATTTTAAAGAAGGAACCTTTCCATCCTTTCACACTAGATGGAATGTCTTTAAAAAGAAGATGCTTAGGTCTTTAAGTAAAGTGAGTCCAACCTCCTGGTCTTTATTGAAAGTATGTATAGAAAAATAAGAAAGTATGTGTTGTAGCTTCTTGATCTAGCTTGTTGTAAAGGGTTTCAAAACAAGCTAAGATGAACCAAGCATTCTGTTGATGTTAGATTTTGGTAATGATCCAAACTCCAGCCAACAGGGGGATTCTTACGGGATCTCTAGCCTTCGATCAGTTCGGATAAAGTAGAACAGTAGAATAGACAGAAATGAAGGGAAGAGCAGAGAAGAAGAAGGCACCAGTTTAATATGGTTCGGCCAAATCCAGATAGTGCTGGACCTTACGTCCACAGTAGTGTGTTGTTAAGACAATATTACTATAATGTTTGATCTCTATTTTAGTAGAGTTTTGGCATAGAGAGACTTTTCTCTTGCAGGTGGCCTCCTTCCTCATATTTATAGAGGGAAGGAGGCTACAAAGGTAATTGCATATGTAGTAAATCTATTACATTAGTATTTAATGTACAAGATAGAATACACAGACTAAATCTCCTTTTCAGCTACTGTAGATTATCTTCTGTCAGTAGGTCTTATAACCGTTGGAGCTGGATATGACTTAGTCTGGTGAGTTTTCAGGTCGAGGTCATGCTTTATCAGCCAGTTTGTTCCTCCCCTTTTCGAAATGGAGCACCCGAGCTCGTTTCTTCGCGTGCAGTCTTGGTTTGACGAGGTCACATGCTTAAGCAACCCGATGGCCGAACAATTTTGGTCGTGTCTTGAACTGGTCTTCTAATTGGTTTTGGACCTCTTGCAGGCTCCCTTGAACCAAACCAATTTCTATATACAACATAAGCCCCCTAACTCACAGCTCACTCTATGGGCTGGGAGTTGAGACTCTTCAACTTTTAAATCGTTAGCCTTTTCCTGAGATTGTCATTCCATATGCACTAGGCCACTTCTCTCGTGACACGTGTCTAGTGGCTATTACTGGGTCAACTTAGCCTTTTCTGAGGCTATTAATGATGATGGTTAGGGGGAATGGTTCCAGATTCTTCAGTAGAGACATCCCT
This sequence comes from Saraca asoca, assembly GCA_026873985.1. Lineage (NCBI taxonomy): Eukaryota > Viridiplantae > Streptophyta > Magnoliopsida > Fabales > Fabaceae > Saraca > Saraca asoca. Next base: position 7,784 of record JANHAO010006999.1, read on the forward strand.
AGCTCTATATAAGGAAGATATAATCCCGTCTGCTTCTTCACTCAAGCCATAGAGCTTTCTAATAGACTCCCACCATTTCCAGCATTTTGGCCTTCATCAGATGCATGTATGATCTACTGCATATGTAACTTGGAAAACTTATCTTCCCTGGTAACGTGGAAGGATCTCACATGGATCCCAGACTATGTCATCTCGGCCCTGCCATGAGGCAATTGTTCAGCCAGCCAAGCTCCCAGGGCTTCCTGATTAGCTTATTTCAGGAGGACCAGGTGGTCGAGGATGAAAGGATGCAGCACTACCACTGATTGTGCATTAGAAGAAGAAAACTGTGGCATGCGGTCCCTAATAAGCTGAGGTATGGCCCTCCAAGGCTTGCCTTTCTTCTTAGCCATAGGTTTTTCTTTTTGTATTTGGTTTAGTCTGTTATTTAGAGCTTTCTGATGTAATCTTGCCTCGTCGAGGCCTTTCAATGAATAAAATTACTTTCCTATAATTTTTGTTTGTTGTTGCCTTTTTCTTTAGCAAACATTCTGGTTTGAACCATCTAAGCAACCTACGCATAAGCGATCTTGTGCTTAGGTCGTTTCGATGGCCAAATAAGTAGACAAGTTAATATGTATGGGAATAAGTTCGCATGAGAGCTACGAAACTAATAAGTGAGCGATCTCATGCTCAGGCCAATCCTATGGCCAAATAGATGAGTGTGCATAAGAGCTGTGACTTATTTGAGTTCATAAGAGTTGCGAAATTCTACAATTCTGTTGCCTTGGGCGAATAATTAATTCATCAATTCCTTACACTTTAGCAATCACAGAGTCACCCTAGCATTGAGTGTTTTAAGAGTGCCTTTGCACCTTAGCAAGCACGCTACCACACTAGAGAAGTGAGTATTTTTTAGTGTCTCCACACCTCAGTGAGCACGCGGTCACGCTAGCAAAGTGAGTATTTTTTAGTGTCTCCACACCTCGGCTAGCACACGATCGCGCTGGCGAAGTGAGTGTTTTTTAGTGTTTCCACACCTCAGTGAGCATGCAGCCACGCTAGTGAAGTGAGTATTTTTTAGTGTCTCTACACCTCAGTGAGCACGTGATCGCGTTAGTGAAGTGAGTATTTTTTAGTGTCTCCACACTTCAACGAGCACGCGGCCATGCTGGCGAAGTGATTGTCAATTCTTCTCCGGAATGAGCTTCGGGGGGCCTCAACCAGATTGGGTGTCGTGGTTGGTGTCAAGTATGAAATCTTTGATAAGATTTACAATATGTTGTTCGCACGTGAGCTGTAGATATTGGTAGCACTTGGAAGTGAAGAGAGCAAAGTGAACGACATTAAATCAATCGACCAATAATTCTCAATAGAATTAAAGAAATAATAATTACACTCGCCCCATGCCCGACCTGATCGTGATAGGCACAAAATTCATCCTTGTTCCTTTGCCTCATAGGGTTTTCAAGGTTTTTGGCCTTTCAAAGTTTTTCCTATCCCTCTCCACCAAGAAAATTCTATTTTAAGGATCTGAAAGTATGCTATACTACTCATAGCGATTTGAATACTGGGGGCGCTTACCCTTGAGCTTCTTGGGCTTCTTAGTTGTCTGCTCGGTGGAGTGATCACCTTGATCCATGTCGCTCCTCCTCTTGTTGTGAAAGGAGTCAGTCTTTTCATCCTTCTTGTCAGACCTTTCCGAGCCAAAGGTCTCTTCCCACTTTATCTGCTTGGCAGCCCGTTCATAGAACTTGGTGAGGTCCTTGACTGGGGACGTATATATGCTTTTGAATAGTTTCCCATCTTTACGGAGTCCTGCAGAGATGGTGGCTAGCATGGTTTCTTCATATGGATTCTCCACTAAATTTACCTCGAGCCTGAATCTAGTGACATAGTCCTTTAGTGACTCTTGCTTACGCTGAAAGACCATAGTGAGGTGGCAAGGGGGAACCAGTTGTTTCTTCAGAGCTCGGTACTGGCTAATAAAATTTTGGTGGCAATCTTCCCAACTGCCAATAGAGCGGGCTGGAAGGCTTTTGAACCACGCTCGAGATACACCTCCCAATGTGACTGGAAATACTCGGTACTTGACGAAAGAATCAGTTGTCTGCAAGTCTATCTAATTATTGAATGCGTCTAGGTGATCATACAGATCATAATCCCCATTGTACAATGGGATCGCAGGGACCTTAAGCTTAAAGGGAGAGTTCGAGCTTCGATCTCCTCAGAGAGTGGTGACCATTCCTCACAGCGAGCTCAATCACCCAGAGATCGAAGGCATTCCTCTAACTGAGCCATATTCTGAAACAACTCTCCAACTAATGGGTCCCATACCCTAGAGTGCTGGTTGGATGATCACTAGGCGCTTCAATCTCTATTGTCACGGAAGTCATGACCTGGGGTATACTCTCGCGAGCAACGAGCTGGAATATGACCTCAGTTGGGATCACTTGAATGTCGCATTTGTTGCCATTGAACAACATTTATAGGCAGTGAGGCTTCAGTCTATCTCTGCACACCTTGTGCTAACAACATGACTACTTTAATCAGTTCTCCCATCATGTACTCAAGTTTCTCCTGATGCTAGAGCCAGATTTGCAGTCCGTCAATGTTGTTAGCGGCAATAACTAGCTGTACCAAACTGGTTGGAGGAACACCAGTAGTTGCTCTGATGACAGGAGCAATGGATGAGTATGTTGTCGAAACATGGCCATTTGAAGGATGGAGTTGTGTATTCGAGGCTCTGGTGGCTCTTCCCTTGGCCATTGCAGCTGAAACGAACCAGAATAGGTGAGATCCCCATAGATGGTGCAAAAATGTTGACGTCAAATTTTGGTAATGATCCAAACTCTGGCCAATGGGGGGATTCTTATGGGATCTCTGGCCTTCGACCAATTCAGATAAAGTAGAACAGTAAAATAGATAGAAATGAAGGGAAGAGCAGAGAAAAAGGAGGCACCAGTTTAACGTGATTCAGTCAAATCCCGATAGTGTTAGACCCTACGTTCATGGTAATGTGTTATTGAGACAATATTACTATAGTGTTTAATCTCTATTTTAGCAGAGTTTTGGCATAGAGAGACCTCTCTCTTGTAGATGGCCTCCTTCCTCATATTTATAGAGGGAAGGAGGCTACAAAGGTAATTACATATGTAGTAAATCTATTACATCAATATTTAATGTACAAGATAGAATACACAGACTAAATATCCTTTTCAGCTACTACAGATTGTCTTCTGTCGATAGATCTCATGACCGTTGGAGCTGGAGACAACTTAGTCTTGTGTCTGGCAAGCTTTTAGGTCACATGTCATGCTTTATCAGCCAGGCCATTCTTCCCTTTTTCGGAATGGAGTGACCGAGCTCACTTCTTCGCGTGCGGTCTTGGTCTGATGAGGTCGCATGCTTAAGTGACTTGATGGTCGAACAATTTCGATCGTGCCTTGAGCTGGTCTTCTAATTGGTTTCGGACCTCTTGCGGGCTCCCTCAAATTGAACCAATTTCCATATACAACATATTCCAAGTTACTTGTGTAGAAAACACATAAATGGCTCTCAAAACATCATGTTGAAAGATAGTAAAACAAGGGTTAATCCTGATCTAGTTAATGATATCTCCATAAAAAAATCATCAATTGCTTGGTATAAAAACTACAAGGACATTAATCATTTTTGACTGGTTCAAAGGTGATCCCCTTCTAGTTATGAATGTGTGCTCCTTTATGGCAAGAGTCCCTAAGTTTAGTATGAATGGAGGCATTCTGCCACCTAGAAGAGCTATATTAGTCTTTATGTCTAAATGAATCAAAGAGACGCCTTCAAAGGCAGAGTTTAGGAGGCTTGTTTGTCCATTCCATTTGGTCCTCGAGAGCGATTAGCTATAACTATTTGCAAAGGCCTGGGATAGAGAATAATGCCAGAAGCTACTTCTTTGTCACCTAAAGAAGACGTAAAAGAAGAAGTGTTAAGATTGGGTGGTGGGATCCAAACACCAATATGAAAATCAAACATGAAATATCAAAAATGAAAGATTAAAAGGAGGGGCAAAACATACCTTTAAAAAAGAGAAAAGTCAAGATAAGTAGAATTGAAGAAGAATATCAAGAAACTATGGAAAACACAATCAAATAATCACAAATACAACAATGGTAAAAAAATGATAAAACCTAAGAAATGAACTAAATAAGTATGCTGTAACAAACAAAAATAGGCCAAACAACAAAACAACTTATAAAGCAACAAGAAAAATAATTTAAGAGTTGCAAAATAAATTCCAAGCCTTTTGTACCAAAAAAAGGGAAATATAAAGATAAAAAAGAAGAAAAAAAGGTGAAAGATAATACTTGTGTAAGTGAAGGTAAGCTTAAAGCCTAGAAACACCTAAAAGGAAAAAAATTAAACGTGAAGCACAAGAGCACCTAGAGAAAGAAAGACAAAAGTCAGAGGAGAAAAATAAGGATTTAAATGAAAATTTGCCTATATACAATGATTTCAACTGATAAGATTGCCTACATCTAATGGCAAAGAGACAGATCCAAGTGTTCTGAATCTAACAATAGAAATGAAGGCCTATCAACAACTTTTATTTAGGCGTAATCATGAAAGGTAACCTCGAGAAGATGCAAAAAAACAAAGCAATCATTACACAGGATGCATTTATTAAGGCACCTTGAGAAGTGAAGGTGACACAAAGGGCCACCCAATAGAGAATAGAGGGAGTAAGTGATGATGACTTATCAAAAAGACTAAGTTGACCAAGTGATGATGACTCATCAATTAACTGACTACCCCTTTCGAGTGACCTAAAATCAAATGAAAAGGTAAATGACTAAAATAATGCATTCAAATGATTGGCCACAAATACCTGCCCCGAAGAATGATTGACCATAGATACTCCTCTTTGATGACTGGTTTTAATCATTCACATCCACATGGTAGCATCTAATTGGGACCTAATCATACTATTCACACACTAGCACAAATCTCATTATTGGGGCCAGAGTCATACCAAATAAGAGTTTACCTTACACTATAAATAAAGAGGATCCCAACCCCTCAAGGCTAAGTAAAAAGACACATGCTATTACTCTGGAGAAATAACTCTAAAGCTCATTTGTGCAAAGCTTCAGGTACTATAGCAATTTGATCTAATAAAAAAGTAACCTAACCTAAAACTAATCCAACATATAGTTTTTGTCTGTTAGACTAACCCTGTAAGGTTGGGTTAGTCTGTTTTGATAGGTATAGAAATAATGTCCTACCCTAGTCATGTTTTCTTTAATTGAATATAAAATTTATTTAGAATTTAAATTTTTTTCGTTAATCTTATTCTATTTTGATAGGTATCACTGATATCATGTAGCGGTTAATTGATCATTTTGTCATCTAATTCTATTTGCTATTTAAATCCCTACTTTGTTGGTTTGCTCTCTTTTTGTCCCTAACATGGAAAGGCCATATCTAGCCACTATACGTTGTTAAATGTATTGTGTAATCCAATCTATTATGAATTAAATACAAAAAAGTACCTTAGTAAATGACTCATATCAATCAAGTTCTTGCAAGAATTTTTTAACAACATGGACTAGTTAGATTATATACCATGTGAAAAGAATTAATTTTGTAGAATGAGTTTTGTTTGAAGATGAAGGTTAAAAATTATTTTCTGAGAACATGTTTTATTTGAATTATGAAGAAAAAACTATTGAGTGTTAAATGATAGAAAAAAATATAAAATGTATTAAAAGATTAATAGAATGACAAATAAGAAAAATTAAAATGAGAGGAGAAAGTAAGAGAGAAAATAAAGTGAAGGCAAGAAATTTTTACTTTTTTAAAAAAATTAAGTTTGAGGTAAAAATAATTTTATGTTTATTTTGCCAAATACATTTTTCACTTTATATTTCTAAATTGATTTTATTCTTCAAAATTAATTTTGGGAGTTATTCAAATAAGTACCTAGTGATGTAGACCAGTAATGAAATTAATAACATTGTTGGGAACACACTCATGGAGAATAATAGGGGGCGAGCCTTAGAGTTGTGTCCCATGGTGTCACAAACTAGCTTTGTGAACTAGTTTGGTAGCCAAACATGTTTAGTTTTAGACAAAATTTGGCGTGAAAATTAAGTATAAAGAGGACGCCTTATGGCTCGAATTTGGGAGCAAATGCAATTGTGGATTATTTGTTTCAAATTTTTCTTGTTTTTGGGGTATTTATGTCATTTTAATATAGATTGTTCGTCTAGTATAAGTAGAAAAGCACATGGTTGCAATTCTTTTATTTTTATCTTTGCATCCATATGAGATAGTGCATTACAACCTTTTCGAGCTAGGAGAAAAGCCTTTGTTTTGACTCGAAAAAAGTATGTTTGTATGTGCTATTAAAGTTTTAGCCTAGAATGCTCTTTAAAGGGGCATGTTTAGCAACCTAGGTGGGCACTTTGGCATAGACTAAAGATTAAAATATGGTGGCTTAAAAACTCTCCTTACACATTTAAAACTGTATAATGAGGCATATATTAATAAAATGAAGTTGTCTCTTTCCTTATTTTAAAATAGTTCCTTTTTAATGTACACTAGAGGTTTCTTATATGGTAAGTTCTTTAAGGTTCAGTATGCGTTAATGCTTCGACTATACACTCATGTTTGCTTGTGGATATGTTGTGCATAGGATTTTGGTTATATGAGCAACAAAGTCATCAATGCCCCGATTATCTATCCAAGTGTGGCTTGAACTTATTGGAAGGTTGACATGTTGGCCAAGAGTTAGCAACATGCACTACATAGTTTTGGCTACAAAGCTATTGATCTATGACGGTTAGTATCAGAGCTCAATTGTGCTAAAGAACAGATCGGGCAGGCCATGATTAAGGTAGATTTGCCTTATTAAAGTGAAGTAGACACTCATCAAAATAGCGAAGAGATGCTAAGGATTTGATCATGAGGGTTGCAAGAGGTTGAAGCAACTTGAGGGCTAGTATGCGAGATATTACATTTGAGATGCATCAAATGCAAGCATGTGTAGAAGCTGGTAGACTTGTTATATAGCTTGTAACATTAATTATGTGCTCATTCATAGTAGCATTTGAATGAATGCAAAACCATTCAAGAGAGTGAGTGAATTAATGACTTATCTAGTAAGAGGAAGCCTTAAGAAAAGCCTTGTTTTGTGCTGAAAGCTTGACCACGTTTATAAGGGACATATTAGCTGTTGACAAAGCCTTGGTCATGCTAGAAAGCATGGCCACAATAGACAGCTAACACATCCTATAGGATAACATAAATCTTTTGATGTGTTGAGAGGACAAATATTATTTGATGAGTCCAAAATTGTGTCAAAATGCATGAATTTTACTCGAAAGAGTAAACCCAGAGGGGACAAAAGTGATCTAAGAGGGATTTATTGTGCACTACCGTGTAGGTGTAATGAGTGAGCTATAGTGTTAATCCATAAGATTTGAGACAAAATGCTAGAGAGGTAGCATATCATAGTCACATGACAAGCAGCAAGGATATCCAACATAGTGAGTAGGAACTATATAGTCATGTAGCAAAGTAGTGACAATAACCTCATGGCATAGGGATTAGCACTACTTAGTCACAAGACAAACTTTGTGGTAATGACCATAAGATTCACAATTGCTTATGCACAAGAAAAGTAAAACTCAAGTTAGAGTGAAGGATACTTGATGCTCAACCCCTATCTAAGTTATTAATGTGGGGGAGAGCCATCAAGAGGATGTGCTCAAACAGGGAGCCATCAAAAGGATGCACTTGGAGGTAGCACACACTTAAGCTATAGAGGTAGTGAGTCAAGTTGAAAGCTGTGCATGGATTGTGTGAATGTAAGTTGTAGAGGTAATGAAGCAACCACAAATTATAGAGGTAACAACTTGAATGCTGCAGAGGTAATGGAACAAGTGAAGTTGTAGAGGCGACAAAGTTAGAGAGTTGTGGAGACAGTGGCATATGAATTTGTGTCAAGATAATGAAGTAGAGTCTATAAAGATAGGTCACAAAGCCTATGGAGGTAGCAAAGCCTAAGACATTAAAGTTGTAGAGGCAACTACCCAAAGGTTATAGGAGAAGCAAATGTTCAATGATGCAAATTTAAAGAGACAAAACCAAGAGGAAGTCAAGGGAGGAGTTCAGGAGTAGCAGATTGACAATTATCTTAAAAGCTTTGTCAAGTTGAGGGTGCCATTCATTAAAGCCTATCAAATGATGTTAGCTTAAAAAAACAAGCACGAGCGATCAAAGGAAAAGCTTGAGTAAAGTAAGCTGAAGACCCACATAAAGACTTAAGAAGCTAGCACTTGAAAGGAGAAACCTTCATGGAAGCTGTGTTAGATTGAAATGTCAATGAGGGCATTGACATTTGGAGTGGGGGAGAATGTCATAAGTTGGCCTTGTGAACTAGTTCGGCAAGTAAACATTCTTAGTTTGAGACAAAATTTGGCAAGAAAATTAAGTATGAAGAGGAGGCCCTGTACTATAAATTTGAAAGCAACTGCACTTGTGGATCATTTTTCCAATTTTTTTTCCCTTTTCTGAGGTATTTGTGTCATTTTAGCATAGGTCATTTATTCGATGCAAGTAGAAAAACACATAATTATGATCCTTATATTTTTATCTTTGTATCCATATGAGATGATGCATTAAAACGTTACCGAATTAGGAGAAAAGCCCTAATGTCAACTCGAAAAAAGTATGTTTATTTATGCTATTAATGTTTTGGCTTAGAATGCTCGTTAAGGGAGTAAATCCAGTGATCTGGGTAGACATTATGACACAAGCTAGAGATCAAAGTGTGGTGGCTTAAAGACTCATCCTATATACTTAAAATTATGTAATGAGACATATATTAATAAAATAGAGTTATCCTCTCTTATTTTAAAAAAGTTCATTCTTAATGTCTACTAAAGGCCTCTTATATAGCACGTTCTTTAAGGTTTGATATACGCTAATGCTCCAACTATATACTCATGTTTGCTTGCAGACATGTTATGCATAGGATTTTGGTTGTACGGGCAACAAAATCCTTAATACCCTGATTATCTATTCAAGTGTGGCCAAAACTTATTGGAAGGCTGATAGGTTGGTAACATGCATTGCACAATTTCAACTAAAAAGCTACACATGGACACATCTTGTCGGATATGGCTCTATCTTTTTTTTTCCTAAAATTAATAGTAGGTAGCAAGGAAAGGTTTTTGTACCCTTCACGCATGTTTTAATTAAATGAAGATCAATGATTTATTTATTTTTGTCTTTAATGTTTTAAAAATTAAAAAAAAATAAAAATTTTAATGTATTTAAATATTGTAAAACTATCAAATAATCATAAGTTCTAAATCTTAAATCTTGAAATTGAAAGGTGTCAGTAAAATAATCCTTAAATTACCAAAATGATTATAATAATTCATGAATAATATTCTATATGTATAATTTTATCTATGAATAATACAATGAAAGGATAAAATTGTATAAATGAAATTAATTTTTATAATTCAAGGATTATTCTATCAACATCTTATAATTTTAAGATTATTTTGTCTAAAATTAATAATTGATATTTATTTTGTCAAATAAGAGTAAAGATGTGCTATAATTAGAAGATATAAAAAATTTTGGATAGCAAATTTAAACTTTTGATACACTCATTTTAAACAATTGGTGAGTTCCTTACTGCTTTAGGTTAGAATTTTTTTCGTTAAAAGATATTCTTAGAGAAAAATTTTATTTATTTATATATAAATGAAGAATTCTTATACTATTCATATATTTTGTAATAAATAAAATAATATATAATAGTATGACAATGAAAAAAAAAACAACTTAAATGATCGTCTGCCACACTCTTCGCGACTAACACCTTAAAAGAAGATTTTCACAAGACAATAATGAGGAGAAGCATTTCTCGTTAAAAAGCAACTCGATAGAAATTGAAAGATGTAGGCTTGTTAATTGCTATCATTTCACTTGAGTTTGTTTGTGAGGAAACATATTCGCGGTGTAAACAAGTTAAGCTGTTTATAAGCAAATAAATTAAATAAACTTATTTCATTTTTTTAATAAACAAATATATTTGAATATAAAATTAAATTAAATTAAATTAATAATTAAATCAAAATTAAAAATTTCAAGACTCAACTAGTTTAGTTAATAGATAACTTTATGGTGCAACGATAAAATAACTAGATAGACAAAATAGGAAATTTGGTTTGCATGCAATGTGTGATGTATATATTTGAATGTGTTTAGGCTATATGTTTTTAGATAATAGGTGTTGTTTAGACATGTATCATTTCAAATTTGTGTTGGTTGCCCCTAATTAGTATCTAAAAATATAGGAAATTCTACCAAAATTTTGGCTGGTCTTGAATGAAGAATTGTCATTATATAGTGTAAATGTTAAGTAGATTTTTCTTCTATATGTGAGTCTTGTGTCTTGCAGGAACTTACATTATAATATGATAGGGTTATGGTGGTTTTGTATGCCAACTACGTGCCAAGATTGGGGCATTAGATTTAGAGCTGTCAAAATGGGCCGCCTTACCCCGACCTGCCCCAACTTGTCACTAAAAGTGGTGGGGCGGGCTGACCCACCAATTGGGCAGGCTGAGAAAATCTTAATCTAACCCAACCCATTTGCATGGCAGGACGGGCCAACCCGACGGGCCCAATCCATTTTAATAGCTCTAATGAGACTCAATTCATGCACTGCCTTACAATGAACATTAGTCTACCTTATAATGTATTTTCTGTTATCTCAAAGGCATACTTATGACTTATTTCTTCAAGCTAGCTCTAATCTCAATTCTCATATTTTCTCTTAATTTTGATCAGGCTATGGACAAGGATAATCATACTTTTGTTAGTGTGAGGAGCTCCAAGAAGCAAAAAGTTATCACTCGATCTTCTTTTGAAGTTGACTTATAACAAGGTAGTAGCTTCAATTGCTTTCAAGGTTATTTAGGTTAAGTCTTTCTTCAAGAATTGCAATTTTCATCAACTACACTTGTTATTTATTGTGATAATATCTCTCTTACATACATGTGTGCAAATCTTGTCTATCATAGCAAAATGAAGCACATTGAGATTGACATTCACTTTGTACACGATCTTGTATTTGATAGGTGTGATTGTGTAGCTAATGTCAGCTATAAAGATCAACTTGCAAACATTTTAAGTAAAATTGTTCCTCTTTAGTTCTTGATGGCATTGTAAGGTAGGACAACAAAGATAGGTCAAATATATTTATCTTTAGATTTTCATAATTATTATGTAATTTTTATAGGTATTTTTTTAAGGATTTTTTTTAGTTATTTGGAGTAATTTTAGAATAAATAATATAGAATTAGAGTCCTCGCAGGATACTATATAGATTACAAGTGTTTTAGAAAAACATTTACTTTGTAAAGAAATTTTATTGTGCTTATAAAAAAAGGCATTAATGTATAAAATGAAATACATCATACATTTCTTATTTAATGATATTCAATGAGATTTCCTCTTTCTGGTGGATTTTAGAATTATTTTTCTAATGGATTCTAGGTTATCAACTAAAGCATTATCTAGTACATATGTTCACTCTTTCATCCCGCGTCACATTGTTATCTTGTGAGGGTGTATTAAGCAAGATACTAGATAATTGTCAAACTTAAAAATTTGTTTCTATAGTATAAATATTTTTTTTAATCTTATCTTCAATTTCAACCATATTAAAACCAACTAGATTAGTTTAGGCTTATCTAAACCAACTGAATTAGTTTAGACTTATCTTTATTTCAAACTTATTCATGTATTTTATATATTGTTACTTTGCTCTGAATAGAATTCAACCTTTGTTCCTCTATTTTTAATCTTTTATAGATGGACATACTTATTTCTAGGCTAACCTAGCCTATCATAATTATTAAATAGAATAGGCTCATGCCTAAGTTTTGACTCATTTTACAAAATAGATTTAGTTATATTAATTAAAACCTAACTTCTTGTCATCATAGGCCAGCCTTATCATTTATATGCAAAATAACTTAAATAATTTAATAATTTACTTTTTCAATTTAACTTTTTCAACATAACTTACATAAGTACATTTATTTAATAATTTTAGTCTTCACCCTAGTTGACCTTGTTCAATCTTTTATTTAGTCTAAAATTCTTATTCTCTTCCCATTTTTTTCTCTATCTTGCTACCTCTCTTTTTCTTGTTTGGCTAATCTTCGCTCAGTTCTTTCCCTTTTTGAGTTATTATTGCTTATCACTTTAAGGTGAAACTTTGAATTTAGAAAGCTTTTGCAATTTTTGAATTTCGGTTTATAGATGGACCATAAGCACATTTGACATTTTTCTGCAACACATTGGGATCCAGTACTAATATGCCTCATGGAAGAAATTCTCTCTTTAGAGCCTAGTTGGATAGAAAAAAGATTCTATACGTTCGTTATACAACAATTATGACTTTGAATATAAATGGGATCTATACCATGCAACAATTCTATTTCATTATGAGTTTGCTTTTTATTGATTTTGTTTTCCCCTTTTTCTTTTTTTTTATGTCCTTTTAATGATTTTGAATGATTTTCTTTCATAGTGTGCTTCAATTGCACCTTCATGTCAATTATCCAAATTGTTGGACTTTGGCTATGTCACTCTAGTTTCTTTTTCGATTTCACTAGCCGCATTGTACATTTTGGAAATTATTTACTAGATAGATTTAAAAGTAATTTAATGGTAGATAAGAAAGACCAACAATTGAGAAAGAAGAAAAGCAAGGAAGGAGAGGACCAGGGGAAGACGAATCAAATGAGAAAGAGAGAGATAGAGGAAAAGAGAGAAAAAAATAGAGAGAAAATTAGAATTTTAGAATGAATGAA
>JANHAO010007000.1:0-20666 GCA_026873985.1 Saraca asoca
GAAAGTGTGAGAGATGATGAAAAAGAAAGTGTTAGAGAGGGGGATGAGACAGAAAGAGTGAGAGAGGATGAGAGAGTGGGTGCGACGATCGATGAGAAAGAAAGAGAAAGATAGGGCAGGAGAGAAAGTGTGAGGGAGGATGAGAGAGAAAGTGTAAAAAAGGGTGACAGTGGATGAGAAAGAAAGTGTGAGAGAAGGGCATGAGAGAGAAAGAGTGAAAGAGAATGAGAGAGAAAGTGTGGGAACGGGTGAGAGAGCAAGGCACCCTACAGTGACTGAAAGCTAACCTACAGTGATGACTAAAAAGTCATCACTGAAGGCGCCCTTTAGTAACGACTTTTTCGGTCATCACTGAAACATGGGCTTTTGTGACGACCAAAAGTCGTCACTGAAAGCTAACCTACAGTGACGACTAAAAAGTCGTCTTTTAGTCTTCACTGAAAGCGTGCTTTAGTGACGACTTTTTTGATCGTCACTGAAACATGGCCTTTTGTGACGACCAAAAGTCGTCACTGAAAGCTAACCTACAGTGACGACTAAAAAGTCGTCCCTGAAGGCACCCTTTAGTGACGACTTTTTTAGTCATCACTGAAACATGGCCTTTTGTGACGACCAAAAGTCATCACTGAAAGTTAACCTACAGTAACGACTAAAAAGTCATCACTGAAGGCACCCTTTAGTGGCAATTTTTTTGGTCATCACTGAAACATGGCCTTTTGTGACGACCAAAAGTCATCACTGAAAGCTAACATACAGTGACGATTGTAAAGTCGTCACTAAAGGCGCCCTTTAGTGATGAATTTTTGGCCGTCACTGAATTTAGTGACGACTTTTTGGTTGTCACTAAAATATGGCCTTTTGTGATGACTAAAAGTCATCACTGAAAGCTAACCTACAGTGACGACTAAAAAGTCGTCACTAAAGGCGCCCTTTAGTGACAACTTTTTCAGTCGTCACTGAAACATGGCCTTTTATGATGACCAAAAGTCGTTAGCTAACCTACAGTGACAACTTCTTCAGTCGTCGCTAAAACATAGCCTTTTATGATGGCTTTTAGTTGTCACTGAAAGCTAACCTTCAGTGATGACGAAAAAGTCATCACTGAAGGGTACCTACTGTGACGACTTTTTCGTCGTCACTAAAAGTCGTTACTAAATGTATACCTATTGTGGCGACTAAAAAAGGTTGTCACTGAAAGGTTACCTATTGTGACAACTTTCTATGTCGTCACTGAAAAGTCGTCACAAAAAGTCAATTTTCTTATAGTGCTTGAGGCTCGGTTGTGCCAATTTGCATTAGTGCTTCGGTTTACTGGCTTATGTTGCCTTCAGACTTGTTGCGCATATGTGAAATTGCCCCGATTTCTAACCAAGTGTGGTTTGAGCTTTTGAGAATTATGAGTTAGGCGGGGATGTCTGCCAAGTGTGGTGACATGCGTTGCACGGTCTCAGCTTGAGAGCTGCTAGTCCGTGACAATTGGTATCAGAGCTCAGTTGCTAGAGAGCTGATCGGGCAGCCACACGAACTTGGCTTCACACCAAGCGCTAGTCTTGCTAAGCGCCCCAATTCTCACCAAGCACTCAAGAGGAGTTGGCAAGGGAGAATGGGTAGGTAAGAGGATTGGTAGGTAGGGTGAATCGACTTAGGAGTCAGATGGTGGGAAGTAAGCTCTCATCATGTCAAGGTAGATGATGGGGTTGGATTCAACTTGTCCAGGCTTATGAGGGTTGTAAACGAAGCAAAAGATGTTCGGATTTGTGATGAGGCGCTGTCAAAGACTTGGCCATGAAGGCAACAAGGGATTGAAGTAACTCTTGAGCAAGGGTCCGTTTAATTGAGGGAACATCATTGGTGCATTAGGTAAATGCGTGGACCAAGTTGGAGGACTTGATTGGGTAGTGGGACGTTGGTTATGCGCTTATTCATAGAAGCATTCAGAGGAATGCAAACTACTCACAAGAGTATGAGAATTGATGGCCTATCTAATGGGAGAAGCCTTGGTCTTGCTAGAGGGCTTTGCCATGTCTGGAGGGACAACTTAACAATCGGTGGAGCCAGAAGGCGAAGCCTTGGTCATGCAAGAGTGCATGTCCACACCGTGCCAGAGGGCATTGCTATTACTCGAAGGAGTAAATCCTAGAAGGGAATGAGACGGTCCAAAGGGATCTAATGTGCACAATCTGTGGATGGTAGAGTGAGTTGCAGCACTTATCCACAAGATTTGAGATGCTAAGGAGCTAGCGATACTTAGTCACAAGATAGTCTTTGTGGCAATGACCATGAGAGTCACTTTTGCTCGTGCACAGGCAAAGTGAAACTCGAGTTAGAGTGACGGACTACTTTATGCTCAACCCTCTTATTCAAGCACAAGTGGGGGAGACATTAGAGGATGTCGAATGAGAGATGTGCCAGAGGGCACTGATTTTCACAGGGGGGTCGTGAGGACCACGGTGTAAGAGTGCACTAACTCTGAGTTGGGGCTGTGATGGCCGAGTTCACTAGAGGGTGTTAACTTAAGAGAGGGTCTGAGGATCCGATCGAATGGCGCAACAAAGTGGGATAGATGATCGAACCCAATACGAGCAACCTTGGAACCAAGAGATCATTCTTGCATCTCATATCAATGTATGGGCATTAGGTGTGGGACACTCTGGTAGTAGAGCCTTGAACATTGAGCAGGCGCATGCTACAGAGGTAGCAAAACTGAGGGTGCTATGGAGGTGGCAAACCAAGGGTTATATAGATAGCTAATTGAAAGTCCATAGAGGCGACAAATTTCTCAAGTTTTGGAGGAGACTCATTTGAGAGCTACGAAGGCAACAAAGTTTTGAGCTTTGGAGGAAGCTTACCCCAAGCCTGCGGAGGCAGCAAGATTTGCAACTTTATGAGGCACTCACTTGTGGCTGCAGAGGCAGCACGACTTTGATGGAACTAGTTCAAGGAAACAAGCTAGAGGAAGTCAAGGGAGGAGCTGATGAGCAGCAGACTGAATACTATCCTTAGCTGTGTCAGGTTGAAGGTCCCATCCTTTTTGTAAGTCCTTGAGACGTGAGCTCAAAGAGGCAAGCTTGTGTCGGTTGAGGGAGCAACTCAGAGGAGTTGGCTGAAGACCCTCATGAAGAGTCAGTGGGATTAGCTCAAAAGGAGCAAGCAGCTGGCTTTCATGGGAGCTGCATCAGATTGAGGCGTCAATGAGGACATTGACATTTTTCTAAGTAGGGGAGAAATGTCACAAGTCAGCTTTTTGATCGATTTTGAGGGGGTAAACGTGCTCGATTTGACACAAAATTTTGTGGGAAAATCAAGCATGGTATGAGGGTCCTGTGGCTCAAATTTGGGAACAATCTGGCATGTGTGCTATTTTTTTGTTTTTCTGCCATTTTTGACTTTTGCTTGTACTTTTGGCAGGGTTCGCTTGTCCAGTGTGAGTCGAAAAACACATGGCTGCGATCCTCGCATTTTTATCTTTCTGTCGGTATAGTTTGTAGCAAAGCTCCACCGAGAGCTTTGAGAAAAGGCCTTATGTCAACCGAGAAAAAGTACGTCTACTCCTGGCGGAAGGCCTTTGCCTCAAATAGCTCTTTAGGGGGGGAGTGTCGGCAGCTTGTAGGTGCCTGGTCGGGGGCTCGTCGTGGCCCTGTCGGGTGGCCGTTCTGGGCTCGTTGGCACCCAATCTGGTGGGATAATAAGGGGTGTGGTGGCTTTAAACCTCTCCTACACACTCCATCTATGTAATGAGACATATATCAATAAAATGAGGATTTTGTCCCTCTCCCCATTCGATTGTCCCTTACTTTGTTCGTTGGGCTACGGAGGTTGCCTGTGTGGGATGTTCTTGAGGCTCGGTTGTGTTAGTTTGCATTAGTGCTTCGATTTACTGGCTTATGTTGCCTTCGGGCTTGTTGCACATATGCGAAATTGCCCCGATTTCTAACCAAGTGTGGCTTGAGCTTCCGAGAATTATGAGTTAAGCTGGCATGTCTGCCAAGTGTGGTGACATGCGCCGCACGGTCACAACTAGAGAGCTGCCGGTCCGTGACACCTAACATGCTTAATTGCTATAGCCGATTTTTGTGGTTCTTTCTTACCCTCTTCATGGACGATTGCGTTGACAAGCTGTGCAACTCTTTTTTCCTGGTTATTTTCCGCTGCAATATGCAAACACAATGTCTTGGGAATCATTGATCGTTGTCGTATGAGTCTACGCATGTTTTTCGTACATCTCAACAACTTCATCCCATCTTCCTTCGAACTTAGAAACTACTAAATCTTGACGTTGAATTTCTTCCTCGGTTTCACCGCATGTAAATTCGATGAAGGAACTTATTTCATTCATCTTCGAGAGCTTCGTACTTTTAACTCCGCAAATGAATTTTTCTTATCTAGGGTGAGAGGAGTGGTCCAGAAGAATATACACGGCTGGAGGAAGGAAGAAGACATATATGGCTGATGATGCTCACAAGTAATGCAGTAGCCATATTATACTGAAAGGGAGAAAATTGTTTGGCAAGTATTCCATAACGGGTGTATATATTCGTGAAATTTTCCTCAACTAATTAGACAGTTCTTGAAATATATTCAGTACTATTAGAAAAAAATTATATCAAGATGCGTTCTGATAAATTTTGTGAAAAAAATATATACTTTTCATAATTTTTATATACAAATGAAAAAACAAAAAATATACAATTTTGAATGATGAAATTATAATTTTTTATGTATTTTTTACGTAAAAAATCTATACGCAATTATAATTTTTTGTGAAAAAAAATTCAAATGGTAAGATTTTATAAAATAAAAAAAAGTTATAGATTTTTTATTTTTTTATGTTAGACATTAAATAAAAACTTAAAAAATTTTCCAGCATGTAATAAAGCATTACCCACGTGTTCATGGCATAGAATATAATGGAGGGCACATTACTTAACTCTAGCATGACTCATGACATTTGAGTTTTTACGATGATTAATGTTACTTATACTTATTTTATGAGAGAAACACATGAAACTTCTTTTAGTTATGAAAAAAATTAAATTAATATTTCATCTAATTTAAGATCTCACACATTAGGTGATCGTTGTATATGACAATAAAGACTTTTGTAAATAATTTAACCATTTTAAAAACGTTTTAATTTGTATCTTAAAATGGAAAGAATATCATGAAATCCACGCTCTGACAAGCTTTCGTTGACAGTAAGATCTGGTCAACCAGAAAAGTTTAATAAACTCCAAACTGTAAACTAGTGAGAGTAAACAGATGGATGGGAAGAAAGATAAAGAATAGGGAGGACACCAGGAATTTTTAATATGATTCAGGTAAAGTCAATCAACCCCTACATCCATGGTTATTATTTTTCTCTTTGTATCTGTTTGTTGTATGCTCTTCTGTTATATTTTTCAGAGTACCTGTTCCTTTCAGAATTAGTCCTCTCTTGTATAATGATTTCAACCCTATTTATAGTTGCTAGTGTGTACAATCTTAATGTAATTCAAAAACGGGAAATAATAAATTAATTGTAAGTTGATTCCTACAAGTTGACATCCGCAAGGGGATTCATACAAGTTGGTCCCTCCTCAAGTTTAACCACAGTGAGCTAATGGCTGGGAAGATGAGTTTCAATCTATGAGCTGGAGCTCGTTTTGGGGTTGTTGTTGTGACCCTTATTGTGCAACAATCTAAAGTTCGCATTTGATGAGTTTCTGCCTTGCTCCAATGACCTCGATAGTGGTTTAAGCTAGGTCATTATAGTTAGGCCTATCTATTGGATTTTTACTAACCTATTTGTCTAGCACCAAAAGTTCCCACAACATTAGCCCCTTCGTTCTCAGTGCGAACTCCAAACAAGGAGCAATTTGCTAGAAAAAGTTGACAACTACTTGATCTATATTTTTAAATAGTCACATGTACATTCACCTCATTGAGCGAGGTTTTAATGAAATTTTTCATAATTTCTTTATTTTCTTGAGTATGTTGAGTTGGATGTTCAATAATTTGCAAAAGATAACTTGTAGGTTGACATGGATAGACTCTTGCAAACTATGACTTAATAAATAGTCAAATTGAATGCCTATTCGATCACATTGATATGTCCCAGCTTGCAAATCATGACAATGTATATTTATCAAGCAAGACAATGTATATTTGTAGGTCGACCATGACAATGTATATTTGTTAATTCAAAAATCTAGCAAATCGCACCTCAGCTAACAAACCATGATAATGTATATTCATCAAATCAACCATGACAATGTATATTTGTCAAGCAAGATAATATATATTCTTCAAGTCAAAATAGGTTGCACGAGTCGAGTTCTTAGGTACGTGCACAGGTAAGTCACATGAATGCGATGCCAAGTAGTAGGTCACATGAGAGCTATGCCTCAGCTAGCAATCTGGTTCTCAAGTAGGTCACACCATAGCAATCATGTTGCTCAATAGGTTGTGCCACAGCAATCTTATTGCTGAGTGGGTTGCATCACAGCAATCATGTTGCTTAGTGGGTCACACCACAGCAATCATGTTGCTCAATAGATTGCACTACAACAACCATGTTGCTTAGAAGATTACATGAGAGTCGCGCCTTAGCTAGCACACCATGACTTTGTCAAATCTGAGAATAGCTCACTTCCTATATGATTAGGATTAGAAAGGGTGATTGCTTGCTCCTGATATAATATTCTAAAAATTTATTTAGAAATTAGTAAGCACAGACATAAATATTTAAGGAAATAAAATTACAAGATTAAAAGAGTGAGTTGGAATTTATTAAAAATGGGGGTGTAGTTGTTCAGCATTCCAAACTCATAGAAGGTTACTGATTTTCAGTCCTCCTTATGGCCTAATTATCAAAGCCACTTGTCTGACCCTCCTTATTGTTCCTGCAATTGCTCCTTTTTATTTTGGTCGAAGTTGCTTGCCTCATCCTTATATTTGGACTTCTTAAGGCTAAAGGTCTCTTCCCATTTGATCTCCTTGGCAACCTATTCATAAACTCACCCAGGTCCTTCACTAGAGACATGTATATGCTTCTATACAGCTTTCCATCCTTATGAAGTCCCACTGAGATCACAGTTAGGATGCTTTCATCTAAAGGATTCTCCATATTATTGACTTCATGTTTGAACCTAGTGATGTAACATTTTAGTGATTCATTTTTCCACTAAAAAACTATTACGAGGTGGCAGGATGGTGCGAGCTACTTTTTCAGTACTTTGTACTAGTTGATGAATCCCCTTTAACATTTTTCCTAACTATTAATATTGTGAGCTAGGAGACTCCTGAGCAATAATTGAGGTAAGTCTCTTAAAGTGGCTAGGAAAGCACGACACTTGGCCAGAGAGTTGGTCATTTAAAGATCCATTTGTACATTGAAAGCATACAGCTGGTCATATGGATCACTATCCCTATTATACTATGGGATTGTGGGGCTTTTAAATTTGCATGGCAGAGACTCTGTCTCAATTTCTCTAGTGAATGATGCCCTCTCGTCATAGTGATATCGACTATTTCGAGCTTGAGGGCATTCTTCTAACTACTTTACCTTCTGAAGTAGCTCTTTTACTATCAGGTCCTATGTTTCGGATTACCGAGTAGAAGATTGCTGGCTCCTTTTGCCTTCTGGGTCATGAGAGTGGTGATTTGAGGCTCTATGCTTGTTTTGCTCATGACCTGGTGAAGATCAATCCAACATGTGTTTGTGATTGGTCCTATTTTAGCCTTCAACTAGATGTGAACCTTCACATCACTGATTATCAAGATGCTTGTGAGCTCAGTGGTTCTCTAATCTTGTCCATGATTGGAGGGGAAAACTAATTTAGCACACTGAAGGATTCCTCTAGGTACAGTGGCCTCAACCTACTTTCACACGCCTAGGGATTCTGTCTATGTCAGTGCTCTAACCTCCTTAGCCAACTATTTTACAGTGTTTCAAGTGCCGGTTGATGTTAATAACACATTTGCACTCCATCAGTCTCATGAATAAGAATAATAGGCTGGTGGTAAGCTGTTGGGGGCAAGCCAGTAGTAATTCTTGTGGTGGGGATGACGAAAGTGCTTGTTACAGAGAGAACTGGTTCCCGTTGCTATTGTATATGACCTTCCAACTAGTCAACAAAAGTATCTGAACTCCTGGTGGTTCTATCTCTAGCCATCGCAATTGAATGGAAAACAACCAGAATATAGTATGGGCCCTCTTTCTAGTGCCAAAATGTTCATGGTAAGATTTGCTCAACCAGTAAGTTTAATAAAACCCAAACTACAATCTAGTGAGAGTAAAGAGAGAGAAAGAAATGGAAAGGAAGAACAAGATGGCACTAGAAGTTTTTAACGTGGTTTAGTTAAAGTTAATCGACTCCTATGTCCACAGTTATTTATTTCTCTATCTATTTTTACAGAGTATTTGTATTTGTTGTTTATTTCTAATTTCTCTCCATATTTTTTAGAGTGTCCCCCTCTATTGTACAATGACTTCAACCCCTATTTATAGTTGCTTAGGTATATAATCTTAACATAGTTAAAAAAGAAAAATAATAAATTAATTGTAAGTTGATGTCTATAAGTGGATTCATGCAAGTTAGTTCGTCCTCGAGTTTAACCATAGCAAGCTGATGGCTGGAAGGTGAGTGTCATTCTGTGAGCTAGTGCTCATTTTGGGGTTGTCACTATGACCTTTGTTGTCCAGTGATCTTGAGTTTGCATTTGATGAGCTTGTGCCTTACTCCAGTGACCTCGATGCTGATTTAAGATGGCTCTTTATTAGTTAAGCCTGTCTATTGGGTTTTTACTAGCCCATTTGCCTAACATCATAAGTATCCACAACAGCTTTTATTTTGTTTTAGGAGGAAGATAGCTTACAATATTAGAAGTGTGAAAAGGAAAAGGAAAGGGAGAACTATATTAATGTGATGAGCATCATTATAGGATTTCTTAAGCAAGTAAAGTCCATAATTTTATAACAATTTCACATGTGTTACACAACTCTAATACCTCAAAAGGAATCTATATTGGGATAGAAAAAAACTATAAATCAATAATCAACAAATAAAAAGTTATGATTTTATCAGGAATCCTAGGAACTGGTTGATGCATTCTACTTATTTATTATGTTACAACCTTTCACTTTATCTCTAGTTAACTTTTATGTCATCAAGTTATTCTCAATAGAAAGTGAAGAAAGAATAAGGCAAACAGACAATGAATATAGATATTGGTTCTGAAACTTTTGTAATGTCTTGATCACTAAAACTTTAATTGTTATTTAGTAAGTAAGCATTTCTCTTTCACTGTTTTTTCCAGCTATAAGGTATTATAGTTTAAAGAGAAAAAGATAAAGTGTAAAGAAAGATGAGAACAAGAAGGGC
Source organism: Saraca asoca (assembly GCA_026873985.1). NCBI lineage: Eukaryota > Viridiplantae > Streptophyta > Magnoliopsida > Fabales > Fabaceae > Saraca > Saraca asoca. The sequence goes on from JANHAO010007000.1 coordinate 9,363, forward strand.
AAGCCCAACCCATAGATGGATTATGCAAGTGAAAGATGCATTGTGTTTGTGGAAAGCAAGATTAGATTTCGATGGATTGTGAAAGCAAAGTCATACATGTGTTATGTGCATTTTATAGGATTAGTGTTGTTTTTAAAGAGGTGAGAAGCTAAATTCAAGTTGTAGAAAATAATTGGAACTAGTAAACAATGCCAAGCAATAATGGATTTATTAATAACCTAAGTGTTATACTAAAATCCAATAATAATATGATCATTTATCTGAACTCATAAACAATAATATTATTTGAAATTTAGTAATCTAACTCACAATAAATTAACTAATTATACGGGTCCACAATATTATTTTAACAATCTCCCACTTGGACAACATAAGTCAAAAAAATAATATCATAAACTATTGTCACAATAATGAATGTCAAGTAATGATTCGGCACTATACAGCAATTGGTTAATAATGAGATCATAAGCCTTCAACATCTTATGTGATAGGGACACTAATGCCACACATATTAAGACCTACACATGCATGACCAAACACAAAGTTGACATGAAAAATAAAAAGATGTAGAATGATAATAAATGCCACTAGACGTAAATTTCCTTGAAATAATTTTATGGACCAACTTAGTCCAATGATTTTAATTAAAACTTAAATTACTAAAATGTCAAAATAATGTAGAGTATGTTGTGCCCAATCTTTCTAATTGTGTTGTTATTGGATTTTTATAAGGCACTTATATCATTAGTAGGTTTTATGTTTTATGGCCCTTGTTCACTGGACTACTAATAAAAAAAAGCTAGTTCAGTCCCAGTCCGACAAAGAGATGTCCACGTTCTTACCTTATTTATACTTGTAACTATCTTATTGAGGTTACATGTTTTGATTGACAACAAATTAAGGCAGAGAGAAGTTCACCTTCCTTGTTTTCATTAACAACATGGATATTGCAAATAACTGAAGTACACAATTCAATACATATTTTATTTTATCTATAAATACATGCTAATAGGCATGATTACATGTTTATATGATTTAATATTCAAATCAATTTTTCATCAATTAGCATCAAAACATTCATAGATAAAAAATCAAGCATTTGGTGTCAAGTCACCAAACTCGAGTTGCAAACCTAATGGGTGAAAAAGGAATGCTCTAACTCAAGCACATGCCAGCCCCACTTATGCTAGAAGGCACATCGGTGTCACATGCCACTTAAACGGGGTTATATGCCATCGATCTCAATGATTTTGGAATCCAATCCCCGAGCTAGATTTTTTGGAAACTTTTTCAAAATTTTTATTGACTAAAAGTATTTAATTAATTTTTTATTAATTATTTTAATATTGTATGCTCTATATTTTTTCCTAAAAAAATTTTAGTATAATTCTTATATGCTAATACACAACATACATATTGTACTCTCAATTTTTGTTCAGATAGTTTTATTTATGAGATTATGCTATTGTTGGAGAATTTTTTGTTATTTATATTATGGTTATTATAATTAAAAGTTTGCCTATCATGAGATCATTTATATTTTGTGATAATTAAGTGATTAAATATTTAGCAAGAGAGCAATATAGTGATAGTATACTCACCCAATCATTGTAATATTATTAATACATTTTGATCATAATATAAATAGAAGATTTGGTTTTTGTGTTTCTAAAATTTTAAATGCTTTATTGATGTTAAATTTTATAAATACAATATTCAATCTTGTATTATGTTCTAAAATCTTGAATGCCCTGTTCGTGTTAGATTTTAGAATATAATATTATTTTTTATTGACTTACTTATTCACTGTAATTTGGGACCTTTAGGAGGGATTATAGTGAATAAAATGTAAGCAAAAATTACATAATTATTATAAAGAAATATGTAGCATGATTGTATTTGTATGTATCATGAATATTCATAATAAATATATTTTGATGAAACATCCAAATTCTTTGCCTTTGCAAATAACTTCTAAGGGAACTCTTAACGGGACCAATTTTGAGGACTAGGATAAATCTTTGAAGCTATATCTAACAATTATAAGCATGGATCTAGCATTAAGAGAAGAGGAACCTGCCATAACTATTAAATCTTCCGTTGTTGATAAGCCACTCAATGAGAAGTGGATGTATTAAAATAGAGTGTGTCTAATGATTATGAAATACATCATGGACTAAACCATTATACATAGTACTCTTGATGTTGAAAAAGCCAAGATTTTTCTTGAATTTGTCGATAGGAAATTCATGAAGTTTGACAGAGTTGAAAAAGGCCATTATTTGATGGAGTTAGCATAGTGCATGAACATGTCATGAAACTCACCACTACCACAAGAAGCTAAAACCTGTGAAAGTAAACATGGGTGATAACATGCTTTAGAGTCTCTACCTCCTTAGTTTGATGTCTTCAAGATACCCCAAAAATAGAATAGACTCTAAATGAGATGATTTCTATTGTAAGTTAAGCAGAAAATTATTTGAAGAAAGGGAAAATTCAAATTGTTCATTTTATGGCTCATGGCTCAAGTTCTAATTATGGAAAAAGGGCTTATCAAAAGGATAATAAAGGCAAATCTAGTAATAAAAAAGGGAATGATAAAAGGAATAGGCAACATCTGAACAGAAAGAAAACCTTTCTTCACGGGAAAATGTAGATTATGTGACAATGTTTTGCATAAAAGAGCTGTAAGCTATAAGTTTAAGAAATTGTTAAACAAAAAGAAAAATAAAGGCTATCTTTTTTCTCTAGCTTTAGTTTGCTTTGAATCAAATATTTTTAAAATAGCATTTAATAACTGGTAGTTAAATACTAGTGTGAAAATTCACATTACAGATTCTTTATAGGTGCTTAATAGGAGACAAAGACTAAGTGATGAAGAGCTGGTGGTCAGATTAACTAATGATGATAAAGTTGAAGTAGATTACATAGGGGTAGTTGTTTTGACTTTATTTTCTAGACATATTTTAGAATTACCTTCCATGAGAAGGAAGTTAATTTATATTGTTGCTTTAGGCAAATGTGGCTACCCATGCCAATTTGGAAATGAAAAATGTTGACAGTGAAATTTGATTCATATAGAGAGCCCAAATTTTGGTAAACTGGTATGTATAGTTCTTAAGCCCCAAGCTATTTTCTAATCTAAAGGGCATGGGGGCTGGAGGATGGTGGAGATGGTGGAGAGGAAATAAGATGGAGGTGTGCACAGTCTTTTAGCATGGTTTGACTAAATTCGAGTGGTATGAGACCCTACACCTACGATGGAGTTTTTATCAATACATGGAAGGAAATTTTTAGAAAGCTTTTGCTTATAAGTTGTCCGACCTCCTCCCTCTTCTAACAATATGTTCCTATTTATAAATGGAAGGAGAGTTATATATAATAGTTACAAGCTACAGTTGTGTTACATCAAGAAATAAATGTAAAAGACAATAAAACTCCTGCAATCTAGTTGTTGCAGGCTACTTTCTATGGGATGGGCTCCTCTTGTCGGCTATAGACTAGCATATATATATGTGTGTCTATCTCATGGTCTCGCTTTGTCACATAAGGTGTTCGTTCTCTTGGGCAGAGATTTCTCAGTTCGAGGTTGTTGTGGTAGATCATTTAGCGAGCTCGAGATTGCCACTATAGCGTAGTAAGCTTAAGTAGGCTGTCCAGTTGCTTAGTGAACTGGTCTTATGATGACTTCATTATGTCACCTTCTAACAATGAGTAAGGTGAAGATTGCTGGGCATTTTTAATGAGCTGAATAACTTAACTTTTGCCGGGTTCGGGCTTGTCTCATCCTTCAAAGCTGATTTTTACCTGCAACATAAGGCCCCCCAAACTCTTGGTTTACTTTACGAAATGGGAGTTACAATTTTTCCAAGACTTTTTTTGTAGTCAAAGTCCTTGCCAGATTTGTCATTTCAGGTTTCATTTCTATCTTTTCATTCTACTTTAGGCCATGCTTTCTTTTGTTTGCAATTTTCTATTGTAAGCGTGGCATTATTGTTTGCTTTTTGCTGTTAGATTAAGATCAACCAAATGTCTTCTAGATTTTTCGATGGATCGAGTTAGTCTTTTTATACCGTAAGCATCTTCTTCTTTTTCTCAAAAGAGTTCAATGGAGGAGCCTATCGAGCCCCCTGCATTTTTGATATCTTGGCTTCTAATGAAGCTTATTGAGACATAGATGGCCTATTGCAGAGTATTTGGAAGCATGGATAGCCTGTTGCAAGTGGCTTCGCCACAGGATCCACCTTTGTGGGCTCCTAGGGAGTCTTGTGTTGATCTTAGATTATCTTCCTTGGCTTCTTCCATAGAATCCAGCATCACTGGCCAGGCACTCAATGCCTCTTTGAATTGCACTAGGTTTAGTCCAGTAGGAACCTCCAGCTGGGGATAGGAAGGCTGCAGGAGTGGAGTTGCTAGTCTTCCTGCTGGTGGGATTTTTTCTCCTGATGGCCAGCTCTTCACTTGCTTACCGGAATGGTAGTATTAGGCTTTCAACTTTTTGCCTTGGTTTCTGCATTTCTTCTTCTTCTTATGTAATCTTACCTCGTTGAGGCTATTTGGTGCATGAGCTCTTTTATGTAGCTTCTAAAAGTTGTATTGGATGTATTATGCACCATTGTTTATATATTTTTTATGATTAATGAAATATTTTTTGACCAATCAGTCATGTCCTTAACTTCCTGTTGCTTTGTTATCTTGATTCCTGGTTTGTGGTGAGCAATAGTCAAGTTGCATGTGAGTTGTGCCTGATGAGAGTTTATGTGTGAGTTATGACTTTCTGACCACATGTTAGTTATGGGTACTTGCATTGCATGAGGGTTACAATGAGTCGAGTTCAGCATCCTTACAATGTGGTGGGCCTCTTGCCCGCTATTTGATTCAAATGTGCTGTTGAGGTAGGCTTTTGAGCCATCTCACCTTTGGACGTGAAGAAGGCTCTAGGGCCATCTCATCCTCAATTTCAATTTTGCTATAGTGAGATGATAGCTTGTTGCTAAATGAGATCACATGTTTGTATCGCAGCAAGCTCGTTGCTCAGTCTTGCAGCAATCTCGTTGCTCAGTGAGGTAGCAATCTCATTACTCAATGAAGCAGCAATCTCATTGCTCAGTGAGGTAATAATCTTATTGTTCAATGAGACAACAATCTTATTGCTCAGTGGTCGAGGAATTTGCACTCTTGGTCCCAGCTTATGCGATATGTTCTATTCTGGATCTATCGATGGGGTAGGCTTCGTGTTGTTTTACCCTTGTATGTATCCTTGTAATGATAGGGTGAAAACTCATCATCTGGGTAGCACTTTTCGACCAATTGGCTACAAATTATGTTGATTCAACATAAGACAATTCATACAACCTCGAGATTATCATTGGACTTAAGAAAAAGTTACAACATTAGAATTGGTCTTGATGGAGGGCTCCAGCTCTCGGTTAGCGATTCATTAAGCCTGTTGAGCTCACTACTCTGATGTCATTACCACATAATCTTGTAACCAGCCTCTTCTGATGAGATGTTCTATGGCATCCCTCAACGCCCAACATTCTAAGGTGGTGTATCCAGCCTCATTGTGGTAAGCACAAAATCTGGTTGAATCTTTAGACTTGGTGGGCACCCTTATTAGTCTGGGCCTTCTGAAGTCTTCATTGTGTCTCTCTACAGCAAAAATTTTATCATGCTTGTCTATTAAGATGTTGTAGCTTTCAAAGCGACCTCCAAGTCACTGGGGCTTTGCCTTCTTTGTGAGCTGAGGAGTGGGGTCATGACTATGACTCTTGTCATTACTCTTTTTGCTTGCAGTGGGGCCACTAATGTCCACTTTCTGCTTGGGTTCCTCCATTCTGAAAGTTTCTTCTCATCTTATTTGTTGGTAGCTCACTTGTAGAATTCAGTGAGATCTCGAGTTAGGGACTTATAAAGGCTTCTATATAGCTTTCCATTTTTATGAAGTCTCACTGAGATGGTTGTTAAGATACTTTCTTCAAAAGGGTTTTCTACGAAGTTGGCTTCATGCCTGAATTTGGCTATATAGTCTTTTAGTGATTTGTTCTTGTGCTGAAAGATCATTGTGAGATGGCAAGGAGGCCTGAGCTGCCTCTTTAGTGCCCGATATTGGTTAATGAATTTTCTTTGGCATTCTTCCCAACTGCTAATACTGCGAGCTAGAAGGTTTCTGAACCATGCCCAAGATACTCCTCCTAATGTGGTCGGAAAGACATGGCACTTCACCAGAGGGTATGTTGTTTGAAGATCCATCTGGATATTGAATGCATCCAAGTGGTCACTGGGGTTTTTGTTCCTGTTGTATAGTAGGAACACAAGCACTTTGAGCTTCTATAAGAAAGGCTGCATTTTGATTTCCATAGAAAATGGTGAACCTTCCTCATAACGAGGTCAACTACTTTGAGGCCACGGGCATTCTTCTAGCCTTTTAAGCCTTTGGAGGACTTCCTCCACCATTAGGTCCTATATTTCAGGCTGAGGGGTGGAGCTTTCTGCTTGTCACGAGCCCTCCAGTTGTTGGCTATCGTGATCTTCATGAGTTTCCTTCTGAGCTTCTTTATGAAACTATTGGAGTTGTGCCATGATTTCCTCTTGTCTTTTGTACTCTGGGCTTATGCTTATGCCAACACTTTAACAATTTCAACCAACTCTCTTACCATTTTTTTGAGAGCCAGTTGGGGCTGGCCAAGAATTTGTGCCTCTTCAGTTCTAAGGACTACAATAGAATGCTGGTAAGCCCCTTCAATAGGAGTGTCCACAAGTTGAAAGACTGGAGCAGCTAAACTCTGATTGGTTCTTCCTCTTGCCATTGTTATCACGAGGATGGATGTTCCAAGGGAACAAATGTAGAAAATAGATGGGCCCTCCTTCTAATGCCAAAATATTGATGGTGAAATTTGGTTCATATAGAAAGCCCAAATTTCGGTCAATTGGTATGTATAGTTATTAAACCCCAAGTTTTTTTCTGATCTGAAGGGCGTGTGGGCTAGAGGATGGTGGAGATGTTGAAGAGGAAGAAAGATGGAGGCATGCATAGTCTTTTAACGTGGTTTGGCCCAATTTAGGCTGTATCATACCCTACATCCATGATGGAGCTTTTATTAATATATGGAAGGAAATTTTCATAGAGCTTTTACATAAAAGTTGTTTGGCCTCCTCCCTCTTCTAACCATATGTTCCTATTTATAGAGGGAAAAAGAGTTACATATAATAATTATAAGCTGTAGTCGTATTACATCAAGAAATAAATGTGAAAGATAATAAAACTCCTACAATCTAGCTATTGCTGGCAACTTTCTATGGGGTGAGCCCCTCTTGTTGGTCGTAAACTAGCATATATATGTGTCTATCTCATGGTCTCCCATTGTCAAGCGAGGTGATCATTCTCGCAAGCAAAGATTTCTCAATTCGAGGCCACTATGGTAGATCGTTCAACGAGCTCGAGATTGTCGTTGTAGCATAGCAAGCTCAAGCAGGCTATCTGACTGCATAGCGAATCGATCTTACGATGACTTCATTGCATCACCTTCTAGCAATGAGCAATGTGGAGCTCACTGGGCGTTTTCAGTGAGTTAAGTAAGTTAGCTTCTTCCGGGTTCATGCTTGTCTCATCCTTCAAATCCAAAAAGTTAAGTATATTTTGAATCATGTTCCTAGTATATACAAGCCCAAAAGTCCATTTAAATTATTGTTTGGAAAGAAGCCTAGTTTCAAGTATTTTCATGTTTGGGCTTGCAAAACAAAGGTGGGATATTACAATCCATAATAAAGAAACTTGATTTAAACACTATCAGTAGATATTTTATTAGTTATTGCAAAATGTCAAGAGGGTACAAATTTTATTGTCCCACTCATCCTACTAGAGCTGTTGAATCTGACCATGTTATATTCTTTAAGAATGAATCAAACTATGAAAACTAAGAACCACAAACATTGTTTTAAGATAGGAATGGGTTTTCATGCACATGCCACTGGCATTTGAAACACTTCAAAACAATAAAGATGTTATCATAAATCCATAGCATGATGTTAATCTACCACCACCACTAAAAGATGACAAATAGTCAAAACATATTGTTGATGAAATTCACTTAAAAAGATCTTAGAGGGTTTGTAGACTAGCCATCCCAAGTGATTGTCTGGTATATCTATTGGAGCATGAGTGTAATGCTGGTGACCCAAATCCTACCGTTAGTGCACACTCTGTTCAGTGGATGAGTGCTATAAATGGTGAAATAAAATTGATGCAAGAAAATTGTGTTTGGCATTTTGTAGAATTACCTGCTAGCTCTAAACCTATTGATTGCAAATAGGTCAATAAGATTGAGAGATACTAAAGGTGAAATAGAGAGTTATAATGCAAAGTTTGTAGCAAAAGGTCATAGCTAGAGAAAAGGCATTGACTATAAAGAAATTTTCTCATTAGTCTCTACTAAAGACTCATTTCAAGTAGTTATGGCTCTAGTGGCTTATTTTGAATTGGAGGTCCACCAGATAAATGTGAAGATTATCTTCCTAAAGGGTAAATTATTAAAAAAAAATGTGTATAAGAAACAACTAGATGGTTTTCAAGAGAAGAGAAAAAGAACACCCTGTGTATAAATTAAAAAAGTCCATATATGGACTGAAACAGGCCTCCAAACAATGGTATCTCAAGTTTGATGCGATAATTACTTCTCTTGGTTTTAAAGAGGATGCTACAAATCAATGTATCTATATGAAAACATTTGGGAGCCAGTTTATAATTCTTATGTTATGTGTTGATTATATAGTTCTTGCATGCAATGACGTAAAAATTTTGATTAGTAAAAACAAATGCTGTCTACCCATTTTGATATGAAAGATCCAAGTGATATGCCTTTCATTTTAGGCATACGAATTCATCATGATAAATTCTAGGGTATTCATGATTTTTCACATAGGACTTATGTAGAAAGGATCCTCAGTAGGTTCAATATATCTACTTTCTCTTATTATGCTTCACCTTTACAGACTGGTGAGTCTCTTTCAAAAGCCCAATATCCTAAGAATAATAAAGAAAAGATCTAAATGGAGGCAGTCCCATATCTTATGCTATTGATAACCTAATGTATGTTCAAGTTAGTACAGACCCTGATATTGGCTTCACAATCAGTGTACTTATGAGATACTTGAGTAATCTTTGATAGAGTTATTAGACAACTATAAAGAAAGTTATAAGGTGCCTTCATGGTTCAAAGAAATTTATGCTCACTTAGAGAAGATCCAATGATCTTATTATTACAGACTACTAAGATTATGATTTTGCTAGCTATCTAAATGACAAGAAATCCATAACTAGGTATGTGTTCATGGCGAGAGGAGGACCTGTTTCTTGAAAAATTGTCAAATTGATAATCATAGCTATCTAAACCATGGAAGTAGAGTATATTGCGTATTATGAAGCTACTTGTAAGGCCATATCATTAAGGAATTTGATATTTAGACTTCATGTTGTTGAAAGCTTTTCTAGACCCTTAACCATTTATTATGACAATATTGCTACTGTTTACTTCTCTCAAAATAGTAATAGCTCTAATCATACAAAACATGTTGATATCAAATATTTGTTTATCAGAGAGAAGATTGTTAAGTTGCAAACTCACATCAAACACATTACCATAGATTCTATACTAACAGGCCCACTAAATAGAAGCTTGCCTATTGGAATCTTTCATGATCAAAGAACATGTACGAGTTTGGTTAAGTCTATTGATATATTGGGTTAGTGGGAGATTATGATATAAAACCTTTTTTGTATTGGTTTTATATACATTATTCTAGATATATATATATATATATGCATTTCTTGGTATTGTCATAGAGTTCACTATTGATTTTTGTTGTTTAAAAACTTATGGCACACATTTACACACACGCACATATAGAGAGAAAGAGAGAGAGACTTTGGATCATCTCAAGCATTGAGTTAAGATCATTAGATCTCTATTGAGCATCTTATGAAGATTCCCAAACCATTATTAAAGTGAGAGTATTAAATCTCTGTCCCACATCCTACATTATGATTGGTAAACATAGATGTAGGTACTTGATGTGTATGACATATGTATCCCTATCAGATATAATGTTTTGCATTGCTAACTATTTAAGATCTCATTCTAGAACCTTTGGTTGTATAGTGTCAGGCTTATAGTTTGACATTTGTTATTATGGCCATATATTGTAATCTAGAGTATTATTTTTCTTTTAATAAAACTTGAACTATGTAGTCCAGGTGGTAGAATGTTGAAATAAGTTTATGGACTAGCATAGTCCATTAATTTTAATTAAACTTGGATTACTAAAAATATGAAAATAATGAAGAGTATGTTGTAGCCCAATCTTTCTAAATGTGTTATTATTTGGCTTTTATAAGGCATTTAAACTATCCGTGGATTTTATGTTTTATGGGCCTTATTCATTAGATATCTAATGATGGGAAGGCTAACTTAATCTTGATCCCATAAGAGAGGTGCCTATTCTTGCTCTATTTGTACCTATAACTACCTCAATGAGGTTATAGTTTTTGATTGATAGAAAATTAGGGTAATGAGGAGTTCACCTTTCCTATTCTTGTTAACAACATGGATACTATGAATAATTCAAGTACATGATAAAATACATATTATATCTTGTTTATATATACATGCTGGTAGACATAATTACATGTTTATATAAGACATTTTTATGTTAAGAGAACAAAAATAGACGAAGTAAAAGATTGTTTATTTGTGCCATTGACAAAAGATATACATGAGCTTATACTTGATATATTATGTATTTATTGTATAAAGGCAACTAACAATATAATTTTTATTTTAAATGCTTATACTTCATTATATGTTTATTAAAGTTAAAATAGCTTGACACTACAAAAAAAAAGGATTTTAGCCACTGAAACTACGACCGAATTTTTTCGGTCTCTAACTGCGACCGATTTGCGACTACATTGCTACTGATTGGCTAAAGAAAAAATTTGAAAATTTTTTATGATATAGCTACCGAATCAGAAACTGAATATTTCGGTCGCTAAAATTTCAGTCACTATTCAGTGGCAGTGTAGTCGCAAATAGTGGAAATTTTGGATTTGTTTGGGAAAAGCCTTTGCGACCTAATTTTTCAGTCGCGGTTTTAAGTTTAGCGACCGAATATTTCGGTTGCAATTTTGGAAGCATGAAAATTAAAAGTGTTGTCGAACCAGGCCTCCCCTTTTCCTCACTTCTCCAAACCTAATTTACTCAGTCAGATTCACTTCTCCTCTCCTGCTCGACCGGCTCGATTCCGTTG
>JANHAO010007001.1:0-20644 GCA_026873985.1 Saraca asoca
ATATGCCGCTTCTAAGTACTGGATTTTCTCAATTGGAATATCTATGGTGGCCTTAGCTCCTTCTGGCAGAAGTTCATTGTCTGATGATGGTAATGGAAACTCCATGAAATCAAGAACGTGATGTAAGTTGGAAGGAAGTTTAGGAAGACGACGAATGTTTTTAGGATTGGATATGAAGATGACACGAACTCCGACTTTGGGAGAACAAAGTGCCATTACCTATCTTCTCCACTTGTGTAAGGGGCAGACGCAGGAATTTGAGTCAGTGGGAGTGGGACCTGGCCGGATCCAAAATAAAAAATTTATAATTTAGTTTCAAATTTTTTTTTTTTTACTAAGACCTATTTTTAAAGAATTTTTTCAATTTAATCTCTACCGAATTTTCAATTTAATCCTTCTATTAAAAAAAAAATTTTAAATTTTTTTTTTTTAATATTATAAAAAAAAATTTCAAAAACTTCAGTGGGGGCTCAAGCCCCCACTGAGCCTTAACTCCGTACGCCCAGTGTGTACAAGGTGCCATTACTTGTCTTCTTTACTTTATGATTTTTTTTTCCTTTTTTTCCAGACTAGTAGATATCTTCTTTGACCATTTTTGTGACTACAGATAAAATAAAGGGTAAATTTTTTTGGTAAAGTTTAATCTAGATATACACGATATTCTTAATCTTGAAAAATTCATCATACTTCCTTTATTTTTGCTGTAATAATCACTTGGTTCCTTACTTTCAAACTTTTGTTGGAGTAACAAACTTCAATCCACTTAAGAATGGAGATATTCTTTATGTGCATTCAATTTATTAAGTTAAGTCGATACGTATATTAATAAATTAATTAATTAATTTGCAAAAAAATTTCACTAAAAACATAAAATTAATTGCTTTGGTAGATAAATTAATAATCTAATCTGCAAAAAAATTCTATTAACAATACAAAATTAATTGGTTTGATATTAAAAATTATTTTAAATGATTTTACACCGTACAATGAATATTCGAAAAAAAAAATTAGGGAAGTCACTAGATTTTGTGAGATAATGTTTCTCTTTTTCATTTGACATATTTATCCGTTCTTTTAAAAGATTACATCTTTTGGAACAAAAAAAAAAAATAGAAGAAAAACTATTAAAATAACACAAGTAGAAAGAAAGCATACAGAATTTAGAAGATGATAAGAAATTCCAAACTCTTGCTTTCAACACTTAAACCGTTTTCAAATAGAGATGCAAAATGGATGAAGGAGTTAGAGTGGGCCGAACTTATATGGACTCGTCCGTTCAGGTCCATTTTAATTTTGAAACAGGCTTGAAATTACAACTCTTGTTCGCAACAAGTTCGCGTGGATTTATTTGCAGACTTCGCTTTATTTTTAATGTGAAACTAACGAGTTTGTGCGGATTAAAGAACCGTTATTAAAATAGGCTTGAAAAACTACAAGCATGATTTGCAAGTCTGTCAGCAGATCCATCAAAATCACATCTTTCATTTGATTCATATAAAAAATAATAAAAAATCAAAATTTTCAAAAATAAATTTCTTATAAACTTTTTGAAAGAAGTTCAAAATTATTTATTTGATAAAAAAAATTAAAAATTTTTTAAAAAAATTTTTACTTAGAAAAAGAGAAGATAAATAACTTCTCATATAAGTAAAATTTTCGAAAAAATCTTATATAGTTCATTTTATTAATTAATAATTAATTAAATAATATATTTATATATTATTTTTTAAGAAATTATACTTTTTATTTAACTTTCAACCAAAGAAAAAGATCACTTAATTTCCAAATTCAAGTTACAACATAATTCAGTTTGAATGGGTAAAAGAAGGGAGGAGAAAAAAAATGGAAACACTATAATATCCCACATAACTTTACCTTATGTATACGAGTTCTTCCTCCTTTTCTTTCTTTAGTTTTTACCCTTTATTCTTCTTCTTTCCAGTTATTCTTTTTATCATTTTTGCTTTTGGTTTAATAATTAAAGAGAGAGAATGTTGGCTTTTTCCTTCCCCTTAGCATTTTCTTGGTATGGCATGGATTGTTTATTGAATGTTTTCCTTTTCCTAAATCAATGGTAAAAATGAGATTGTGAAATTATCAAATTTTACCAAAACCCTAGCGATTTGTCCAAAACCACAGCTTCTCAGGACGGAATTTAAGCTTTGACCATGCACTACACCACTTCTCCACCGTGAGTTACTTAGGCCTGTTTAGTAAACTGTTTTTTTGTTTTTAAAAACAGTTTTCTTGTTTTCTTATTCTGCAAAAATAAAAAAATCTGTTTGGCAACCTGTTTTCAAAAACTGTTTTCTAAAAGTGTAATTAAAAAACAGTTTTCAGAAAACAGAAAAATAGTGTTTTCACTTATTTTTATATATAGCTGTTTTTAAATATTTTTAAAAAATAAGAAGAATAATTATTTTTATTAATGATAAAATTGTAAATAATATTAAATATATTTTTTTATCTTCAAAAATAAAGAAAATATATGTTTTTAAAATTTACATCCAAACAAATTTTTTATTTTTTAGTTTTAAAAAAATAGTTTTTAAAAACATTTTTTAAAATATTATTTTTAAAAATAATAAAATAAAAATATCTGAAAATACTTTCAAATCAAAGCGAAGAAATTTGCAGCAAAAAGAAGCCTAAGGAGATTAGGGAAATAGCAGACCCAAACCATGAAAACTTCTCTGTTAGCTAGAGTCACGTCTCATAGGACACGCCCATGAGTATGTTTTATGAAGGGAAAAAAATTTCTAATACTGCTGCACTATTGTTTGTTATATTTTATGAAGTTAGATATTTGACATTGGCGTAGAGTAAATGTCAAAATTAATAAATTAATTTTTTAATTTATCAAAAACAATAGACAATAAATATTAAGATTATTAAGATATATGTTATTGCATCATTACGAAATAAATGCTAAAGTTATTATGTGAATTTTTTAATTTGTCAAAATACAATATATGATAATATTGAAGTTTTAAATGATAAGATAATATTAAATTTTTTTAAGAAAAATACATTTTTTCTTTTTAAAGTTTGCCTTTAAAACACATAATCTCTAAAATTCAAAATCAAATGATTTACTCTGACGAAATATTTCAAAAAATGTGGCAATTATCTCTCAAGTTAAAGTGGAATCAGGTGGATCACGTCCTGCTGACGTGACCCACTTTCTTTATCTCAGGAAAAAATGACCCTCGGACTTTCTCTCATCTTCGCAGCCCTGCTTATCATAGATTTAAGTGTTTTACGATTCAGTTTCAATTAGAGAGTACAAGTCACCAGTTATAATTCTCTTATGCGTCTATGACACGTATTTGAAACTAATAATCGGTAAAACTTCAGATCAATTGAGAAGAAGATAAAAAACAGAGGCTTTATACAAGTAACAATCCTCCATAGCATTCTGTCTAGCACATCTATTTTCATCTTGTAGCCTTTTTTATGCAGTGGAATTGTGTGACCCTCCCTCCAATGATGTGTGTCTATGGTCTTGCAGCATCAAATTAATGTGGCAGAAGTCAAGGATCTTCTGCAACAATTTAAGGTGGCTATTGTTACTTTCCGAGCAGCTTTATTGTATTCATAATTGATGCATAATCTTAATTGCTCACACTCTCTGGATCTTGGCTAGCTCGAACCTGATGCGTGTAATCTTAAAATTGGTTTTGCATACACCCAATTTCATTTTCAAAATTTTGTTGACGTGTAAAATTTATTTTCTGCAGGTTTTCTGTACGTATCCTTTCATGTGGCTCCACAAGTTGAAAGGCCAAAACACACATATATCCCCGGGCATGTTAATCCATTACGAACTATTTTGGTTATCAATGGTGGTAAAATCTGTTGTAGTCTAAATTATCACCATTGAGAACCTATATTTATAGTTCTTGATATAGTTCACACAATGGACAGTGACAACCCAAAATAAACTTCTAGACTGTGATTGACTGACTGGCTCCATAGAGTGATCGAACAGTCAAAATCCATCAAGAGCAGATCAATCTAAGTAGGGTCATGGTCAAAAAATCGACCCATAATACCATTGGCAAGACCAAAGTCCTTGCAAGAATACAAGCTGTAGGGGAGCATTAACATGAGGCCGAACAGAGCTGTAATCGAGCAACAAGAGCACCTAATCGATCAATGTAATCCATAACTCAACTACTAAATGAAATAATCCCCCAGTAATCTCACGCAAGTTGGTGTACTCAAGGACATATACGCCATCAATCACAGGGTGAGAATCTCGTTCACACCAACAATACATGATAAACACTTGCACATCTCTCATTCTTTCTAAAGCATGACAAATACCATGATAAATCACTATATAAACCCCTAGATACCTTGCCTTTGGACTCACTTTTACAACTCATATTGAGGCTTTGCTTCTAAAATTAACTTAAGAATCGAAGTGTGCTTCGTGAACTACTTCTGTCATGCACGGCTAATGTTGTTCCATGTGCAGGTCACTTCTCCATTGCTTACAATTTCTCCTAATCAGTCTATTCCAATAGAAGAGTTTCATTCCACATCATCTATGGCATTCCCAGCCACCTAAATGTCACTACGTTCTTGTTCTCACTCCGCTTATGTCATTTCATCTTTGGAAAAGTATCATCATTGTGAGGGGCTCAAGACAAGCATCACCAAGCTTAAATGGTGGAGGAGGCTCGAAGTTTCACAGTTGAGCTCAAGCTTGACACATTAGCTAAGCATGTTTGCCAACTACAGGGGGAAGCGGAAGCTTTCCGCAGTATGCAAACTCAATTAACTCTTCCTTCACTACATCCTCATCTATTGTGCCTTGTCCTCACCTAGGTTAACCCCATCTTAGCTCAAATTCCTATTACTTTCTTCCCTCATCCTCAACTCATACTACCTTTTAACCCATTTTAACTATAGCAAATTCACCAACCACATCAAATTCCTATCCAACTTGAGCAAACCCCAAACTTGACCATCCCTCGCTTGATGAAAGCCATCACTAATCCAACACAAAACCACTAACATTTTCAAGCACAAAGCTTCTAGAACCACAATATGCATGTGTGACCCCCACAAATCATTAACATAGCTCTATTAAACATAACCAACTTCCACTATTAACTACAGAACCATAAGGATCACTCACATGAACTATATGACCCATTGAATCTAACCATTGACCTTACTCAAAATTTTAAACAATTTTCCTCCTTCCACAAGGATATTGACTCATTCTCCATAGTAGTAATGGCCACTTCACTACCTAGTCATTTTAAGTTGTTAACTCATATTGATTCCTATGATGAAACAATGGATGGGGAGGAGCATCTAGAAGCATTCTAGGCATCTAGGCATCTATGATGTTATTCAAAGCCCCAGACGCCATCATGTGCCATGCTTTCTCCACCACCCTAAAGAATTTTGGGCTATAATGGTTTATAGCAGTACCAAGACAGTCAATAGATAGCTTTCAACAAGAAGCATTTTCCACTCACTTTACAACTAGTAAAGCACCTAAAAAGACATCAACTGCTTTAGTAAACTTCTAGCTGATGTGACATAAGACGTTGAAAGATTACCTCATTCATTTCAACATTTTAGCTCTAGAAATCGAAGACCTAAATAAAGGAGTGGCAATGCACTAAATTAGTTTCGACCTTCAATTGGGACATTTCTCACTGTCCTAGGCAAAGTGGAAACATTGTCCCTCTTAGATCTCATAGCTCAGTTAGAAAAGTATACAAATGTGAAGGAAGCTAAGCGTGCTTGGAGGTTGGTTGAGAAGGCTAAGACAGAAAATGTTTAGCCTAAAGACAAGGGACATGGGCAAGAGTGAGCACTACTACATAGATGGTGTAACAATTATGAATTGTTAAATGTATTAATCAGCACATAATTCAAGATATATGGGTGGCAAATTTAATGAAGTTTCCCCCTAAAAAATGAAGAAAATTTGCCCTAATGGATAAGCCAAAATATTGTAAGTTCCACCATGATTACAACCACCAAAGAGATGATTGTGTTATGTTAAAATTTGTGGTGAAGGCACTGGTGTGAAAAGGAAACCTTTCTAAGTACTAAAAATTTCAATAAGAGCATAATAACCGAGAAAGGGAAAATACAAAAGTGCGAGATTGCTACCTGTGATCCACTTAGGTAAAAGGAAAGTAGGTGGAAGGTGAGTCTCTAGTTCTAGGGATGATCAAAAAAATTGTAAAAGGCTTTGCTGGTGGAAGAACCTCTAAGAATGCAAGGCTCTGATCTATCATGGCTATTAAGGGAAAGAAAAAGAACGAGTACTACGAGCCTATTTGCTTTATGAAAATTGATTTTAATGACATCAAAATGGACCATGACAACTCAGTGATAATCTTGATGCTGGTTAACAAATTTATAGTGAAACTAATACTTGCTGATCAAGGAAATCCTACTAATATTTTGTATTTACATATTGCTGATGCTCTTAGCATCCCAAAGAGCATGTGTAAACCTTATACAAATGTTTTAATTGACTTTATAGGGGAAAAGCTTAGGCTAAAGGAACAATTACTTTGAGAATAACCATGGGCACATGACCATTAACAATAAGCCTTTACGTGAACTTCTTTGTGGGAGCCACGTTGAATAGCATCTACAATGCAATTCTTGAATGATCATCCTTAAATGAAGTGGGAGCCATAGTCTCCATTCTACATTTATTAATGAAATTTCCAACGATGGAGGGAATAAGAGAATTTTAAGTTGATCAGTAAGTAAATCGTAAATGTTATATGGCCAACTTGGCAAAAAGCAAAGAAAGTACCAGCAGAACAAAATGGGTGGCCCTAAATCCACCTAACAATGAATGTTAGATAGTAGATTTAGCTTTATTGGATGGTAGGAAGGAAATATGCATCGACTATAACCAAGGTCGGATTTAGAGGAAATCTAGACGAAAGAGCAATAAGGATCAAGTTAGACCTCTTAGAAAACAATAAGGCCTAGTTGATCAAGTTGTTGAGGGAATACATTGAAATTTTTGCTTAGGTACCAATAGCTATGTCAGGGAACGATTCGAGCATAGCATGCCACAAGTTGTCAATGGACCCTAGTACAAAGCCTGTGCAGTAGAAGAAAAGGAACCACAGTGTTAAACATCAAAAAGTTATAATGAAAAAAATTAGGAAAGTTACTAAATGTTGGCTTCATTAGAGAATTTTTGGACACAACATGGCTAGAAAATATAATCCTTCTCAAAAAGGCCAATAAAGGATGAAAAATGTGTGTTGACTTTACATACCTTAACAAAGTGTGCCCAAAAGACTCATATCCATTGCCAAACATTAATCAGCTGGTCAATAATGTTTTGGGATATGAAATCTTGAGTTTTAGAGATGCATTTACGAGATATAACCAGTTAAGGATGCATCCGAGGGATGAAGACAAAACCATATTTGTAACCAATCAAGGGATATACTAATTACAAAATAATACCATTCAACCTCAAGAATACAATGGCAACATACCAGAGAATAATGAATAAAGTTTTTTTACAATAGATAGGAAGAAATATGAAGGTATATATGGATAACATATTGATCAAGTCAAAAAGTATAGGCCAACATTGGACAAATTTGGAGGAGACATTTGTCATCTTAAGTAAGTACCAAATGAGATTAAATCCCAAAAAGCTTGTGTTTGGAGTCAAAGTAGGGAAATTTTTCGGTTTCATGCTAATCGAGCGAGCGATAGAGGCAAATCTCTCTAAGTGCAAGGTAATCATCAATATCAAAAGCTTGTCAAGCATAAAGGAACTCAAAGTATTGAATGACATAATCACCTTTACTTTTCACATCCAAGTTAATTAACAAACATGCTCCTTTCTTTCAATTACTTAAGAATGCTAAAAAATTTGAATGGATTTACAAAATTTGAAAAGGTCTTTAAAGAATTAAAATAGTATTTGGTCATACCATCCATACTTTCTCAACCATAAATTGGTGAAATCTTACACCTATACCTAACAGCAGCTTTAAAGGCAGTAAATTTAGTTCTCATTCAAGAAAATGAAGGGGAATAGAGACCAATTTATTTCATAAGTTAAACATTGCATAAAATATAAATGAGATAGCAGAAGATAGAAAAATTAGCTTTTGCTTTGCTAACAACATCCAGAAAATTGAAACTGTACTTTCAAAACTATCAAGTCATCATCTGAATGGACATCCCAATTAGATAGGTGCTATACAATCCCGATTTTGTTGGTCAGCTTATGGTATAAGCAATGGAGCTTTCAAATTATAGGTTCATTTATGAAGTGGGAAAAGTAGTAAAAGTCCAAGCATGGCAAATTTTGTAGTCAAAATGACAAGAGCAGAAGAAGTTAAATTGAAAGACCAGGAATCGATTCTATATGTTGATAGCTCGTCAAACAAAAAAGGTAGCAAATAAGAGGTAATCTCGAAAGGACCTAGTGACTTAGTACTAGAATATTCATTAAAATTTCAGTTCAAGGCAACCAACATTTAGGCAGAGTACAAAGCATTAATAACAAGCCTGTGGCTAGCAAGAAAGGTAGATTCTCGATCCAAAAAAAATCATGAATGATTCTCAATTGGTAATTGCTTAGGTAAGAAGGGAATATGATATTAAACAACCAATGTTAGTAAAATATGCTTCCATGGCAAGGAACCTGCTAAAAAAATTTAAATACAAGCTATCAAGAATCTGTAAGGCAGAAAATGATTGAGCAAACACACTAGCTAAGTTAACAAGTACAAAAGCAACTATAAACAATCAAATGATGATACAGGAGACACTACAAGCCCCTTACATAGAAGAAATAAAGTGCATTCAGCAAAGCAAATCTTAGATAACTCTGATTATAGCCTTTTTGAGGGATGGATATTTATCAAAAGGTAGGAAGGAAGTCAAAATATTGAATGGCAAGTGGCCTATTTTTTCCTAGAAAATGGTCAACTGTATAAGAAGGGTTTTGCTTACCCGTC
This sequence comes from Saraca asoca, assembly GCA_026873985.1. Classification (NCBI taxonomy): domain Eukaryota; kingdom Viridiplantae; phylum Streptophyta; class Magnoliopsida; order Fabales; family Fabaceae; genus Saraca; species Saraca asoca. Next base: position 8,991 of record JANHAO010007001.1, read on the forward strand.
CCTAAGATGTTTGTGACTATTCAAGGCTAGTTATATTTTTAACAAACTCCATGAAAGAATTTGTGGAAGTCATATAACTGGTGCAACTATTACATTAAAAGCTATTTAGTTTAGGTACTATAGGCCTAGAATGAAAAAAAAGATGATTAAGCTAATACAAATGTGCAAAAAAATATCAAAAGTTTTCTAAGGTCCAAAAACAATGGGCAACAAACCAAATGCCTTTGGTTTCCCCATGGTTGCTCGACCAGTGAGGAATTAACCTTTTAGGACTATTCCCAACCACTCCCGAGTAGTTAAGGTATGTGGTGTTGGCGGTCGAGTACTATATGAAGTGAAGCAAGGCAAAACCTTCTAACAACTATAACTTCAAACAACATGTAAAAGTTCATTTAGAAATCTCTCATTTGTAGATATCTCCCTTTAACAATCATATCCAACAATGAAAAATAGTTTGCTAATGATAGCTTCAAAGACTTTTGTCAGAGGTAAATTCACTTAACCTCATATTGTTATCAAATAAAGAAATATCTCACTCATTTTTGTTAAAGGTTGGTGGTCAAGCAAAAGTTCACATCTTTTGAACATCCCCAAGCCAATAGATAATGGAGTTAGCAAATAAAATCATCCTCAAAGGCCTGAAGAAAAGGTTTGATAATAGAAAGGAAAATGGGTAGAAGAGTTGCCAAGCATTTTGTGATCTTACAAATCGACTCCGCATTTTGCTATAAAAGAAACCCCATTCATGGTTGCTTATGGGAGTGAAGCAATGCTTCCGATCAAGCTGGGGTAATACTTTGATTTAAGAGAGCATTACAAATAAGAAAAGAATGAGAAAAGGAGAAGAGAAAAGCTAAATATACTAATAAAAGTCAAGGATATCGCTTACTTCTATAATGAGTGATACAAAGGCAAGATAGCCAAAATTGCCAATAAGAAAGTCAAGAAAAAAGAATTTGCAAAAGGCATGCTAGTTCTTCATCGAACAGACAAGTCACAAAAGGCACAAGTAGAAGTAAAGTTAGTAGCATCATGGAAAAGCCCTTATAGAATAAAAGATAGCTTATCAAACAACATATATCACCTTGAGACAATAGACACATAACTTTGCCTTACATATACAAGTTCTTTCTCCTCTTCTTTCTTCAGTTTTCCCCTTTATTTTTCTACTTTCTAATTTTTCTTTTTTCATTTTTACTTTTGGTTTTATAATTAAAGATAAAGAATATTGGCTTCTTCCTCCTGCCCTTAGCATTTTCTTGGTATAGCATGGATTGCTTATTGAATGTTTTCCTTTTCCTAAATCAATTGTAAAAATGAGATGATGGTGAAATTATCAAATTTTACCAAAACTCCACATTTAATGATTTGTCCAAAACCATAGCTTCTTAGGACAAAAGTAGAGGATCCAACTTTAATCTTCTTTAAAGTAGAGGCAAATACATCAAAGGCAAAGCTAGAAGCCTTACTCTTAGAAGAGTCAAGAAATCACTTATGAGATGGTAGAGTCTTACCCTAACCTAGAGAGCTCTTGGAGCACCCTAGAGATGACTGATCTTTGACAATTTCTCAGTCAACATTAGGGCAAGCTTTGTTCTATGCAATTGGATTCATGATTGGCTTCATCTAGGATAGGGATCAGGCATGAATCTATTCAAGCCTTTCATAGAGAATCACCAGCTTGTATCTCAACTCTACTAATTCATTTTATTCATAATTTGCTAAATTTTGTTATCATTCAAATATCTTAAATTGAATGAATAAGAAAGAGAAGAGAACGCATGTGATCATAAAACCATAATACACACACATACACACACACACACACACTAAAACTTACAAAATGTACAGAGTCATTACCCATTAAGGCACATGAATCGTTGACACTAGAGTTTTGCTTTTATACAAACTTTTCAAATTGCAATTATAGCTCCCATGCTAGCTTTCCTGAACATTCTTCTACAACACCCTAGGTTTCCTTAGATATGAAATAAAATTAAGGTTAGTTTAACTTATAACATACATAGATCCAAATGTATAGATTAGACTAACTCTATCCCTAAGGTCTTGATAGCCATGCTATGTACATTTTCAAAAAGATGTTCAAAAAGAAAGCATATGGTAGATCCTCTAGGATCAAACCAACCCATAGCTATCATTAATAATACATTAGGGGGTTATAGAGGAACAATTTCAACTTCATAAAGTGTTTCATAGCTAGCCATATTCATAATTATTATGTAATGCATGTTGACTTCATATGCGCCTATAAGACTATCTACTATGGTGGTAAAGGTATTAATTGTAATTTCCATTGGTTGGTTATCTATCTTACTTTTTTGTAAAGGGATTGCCAACCAATTCTTGAGTATCTAAAAAATAATCCACAAAATAATAAGTTTGAGGCTCAGTGAGATAGATACACACTAAATATATGAATTCATCACACAATAAGAGCCATACATTCATGCACAAGTATACATACCATCAACAAATTGCTAGTATTTATATCATTTTCGTAAAGCATAATAGGGTATTCAGAGACCTACCACTGAGTTAATTCACATTATGCATTTCTAAGCACATTAGCCCATTCTAAGCCAATTCTGGCTCTCAACCATATGTCAATATTTTGAATTCATCATGTATATCAATTTCATGATATCACATTTCAACATTTCATGCAACAATAATATAAATCAAGCTGTGCACAGTCATAATTCAATTATAATCCTCTTTGTTACTCTAATCCTATCTTATTTTGCACAAACTAGCCTTTTCCCTCCAGCACTTGCATTATACCCTTCTGCTATATTGGAATGTATAGATTTAGGATCTGGTTCATAATTTCCACCATAACCCATCATTCTCATATCAAGCCTCAAAGGCTACCAAGTATTCAATCATTCTATTCTTATAATTAATATCTCATCAATTTTATATCAACATATTTCATTATCATTCATGACATTATGTATCATTTCATGACTCATATATATAATCAAAATTTACATCATATAGTCATTCATTGTAGTGATTATGATTTCAACAATAATCATAACTTCACAGTATTGCTTTTCCACAATCATAAACATTCATGAGCATTACAATACTTTCTCAACTCTTATTTGCATTCTTTTCTTAGCTCATTATTTAGAAATTATTGTATGCATATCCATTATATTCATTAATGTTAGTTTATAAACCACTCCCTTAGGATATACCATTTTCCGTATATATTTAGCTAGACTTTCTATGGTTTTGAGTCAAAGAAATAAAGTATAGTTTCAAGAAAAGGAAAATGGGGCTAAACAAATTGAATTTTTGTTGAAAATGAGATTAGAATCATGAGTAGAATCACTGAAGAAAAATGAGCATGATCACGATTAGAATTGGAAAACTTATTTGTGAAAAGCTCAATTCAACTTAAGAAAATGTAGTTAGAAATGTAAGTCTGCTCGCCAAATTTTGAAAACTTTTAAGAAGTCCAAGTTCAAATACAATTAGAATCAAAAAATAAAGTAAGGTTGGTCAATTCAACATGTAAAAATCTAATTCAAAATTTGATTCGAATCGACCAAGAAAAACTACTATGTTTATGCAAGTATAATCGTGACTTTAGTTCAAAATGGTGTCATTTGACATACACGAGTAGATTTTGCATATTAATAGCAAAAAATAGGGGAAACCATTTCTAACACAAAGACACACTATAGGATCTTATTATCTCATGTTTTTGGAAGTATAAATAATCAGAAATTCAACTATTTCAACATCATGCTCATTAGCATCTCAACAATCCATGTAATCATCAAGTTTCATCATCTCCTCCAAAACCTATTTTTACTAACTTGCACCACAAATCAATAGATGTCTAGCAAAAATCACATTTTAATTCATAAGAATGGTAATCATCACTCACCTCAATAGCTTGAACATAAGAAACTACAACTATTTCACTAAAATCTTCTATGCTCTTCAAAATTAAAAAAAAAAAGAGTATATTAACTTCTAATCCTTTTTCCACATATTTCTCTAGTTAACTAATTATATATAATTAAATTATGATTTCTATATCATGAATAAAGCTATATCTAACAAATTTGAGCTCCAAAACATTAGAAAAACTAGATTAAATCATAGGTTGAACATCATCATGAATATTGACAGAAAAATTCAAAAACTCATAACTTTAGTTATACTTAGTGAATCAAATATAATTTTAATGTCAAAATGAAGTGAAAGAAGAAAAGATTTAGTAGTAAAAATCTGAGAAAATAATAAGCAAAATTAAGAGCTCATTTGAAAAGAGAAAAGTGAAGGTTTAGAGAGAGAAAGTGACGACTTTTAGAGGAAGATGAGGTGAAGTCTGCATGATTTCCTTTGGGCTAAAGCTAAAGAAAATGAGAAGGGAAGCTGGTTGAGGGAGAGGTAAAATGGGAAGGTTTGGTTGACTTTCCAATAACTATAAGTTGACCATTTTCTCTTTTTTTTTCTTTATTTCTTTCATTTGAACTCAAATTTAACATACTTACCAATTTCTAAAAATCTCAAATTTTAATAGAAATTAGTTAACTTAATCCCCTTATAATAACTATAATTTTATGCTCATTCAATATCCATAAACCTTATTTCAAATGTCTAAAGTTTTTTGGAAATAGAAATTTAAAATTACAAATTTTATTCCTTAATCTTTCTTCATCACCTTTTTTTATCTTCTAAGGACTTCTAAAAATCAATTTCTACTATTTTTGGGTTTTCCAATAACTCAAAATTTAAAGTTTCAAAATTCTTGAAAAATTTTAAATTTCTCTTTTTAGATTTTTTCGAAAAGCCATTTTAGTTCTAAATAAAGTTTGGTAATTTTGGGATGTTACAAATTCTCCCTTTAAAAGAATTTATCCCTGAATTCTAAATAGTGATGGCAACTTAACTCGAATGACTCAATTATTGTAAATTTCAATTCATTTTAAATGATTATGATAGTTAACTCTTACCAAATAAATGGAGATATTTTTCTTGCATATCAGTTTCCAATTCCTAGGTAGCTTCTTCTTCATCTTGTTGTCCCCACTGCACCCTAACCTTTGGAACTTCTTTAGATCTTAATTTTTGGACTTGTCAATCCAACATAGCTAAATTGCATAATTCCTTTCATAGGGGGTCAATTTTCCCTTTTTGCCAAATCGAATAATTCCTTTCATAGTGGTCACCTTGAGGAATACTTGATCATCAACCTTAAACTCTGGGTCTTTTATCTTATTATTCAAATATGCCTTTTGTCGATCTTGAGTTGCTTTCATTCTATCATGAATCATTTGTTCTTTTTCAACTACATCTACTATAAGGTCCAATCCCAACAATTTTGATTCCTCACGCTTAAACCAACCTATTAGAGATTTACATCTCCACTCATACAATGCCTCAAAAAGTGACATCTGAATGCTAGCTTGATAACTATTATTTTAAGAAAATTTGATAAGTGGTAAATATTTTTCCTAACTCCCTTCGAATTTCATCACACATGCTCCCAACATAACCTCTAGAATCTGGATTGTTCAATCTATTTGACCATCTATTTATGGATGAAAAGTAGTGCTAAATAGGAATTAAGCACCCAATGATTATTGAAATAATTGCCAAAAATGAGAAGTAAATTGAGTACCATGAATCCAAAATAATCATCAATGGCACACCATGTAAAGAAACTATTTAGTCAAGATATAGTTATGCATATTGAATAGCTTAATAGGTCATTTTACTTGCTAAGAAATGAGTTGACTTGCTTAAATGATCAATGATAACCTAGATTAAGTAATAACCTTTTGGCGTCCATGGCAATCCAACTACAAAATCCATCATTACACCTTCCAATTTCCATTCCGAGATTTTAATAGATTGGTGCAACCCCATCGGATGTTGATGCTTGACCTTCACTTGCTGACACATCAAACATTTTGTTACATATTCAAGCATATTCCTGTTTCATACCTTCCCAGCAAAAGATATCCTTTAGATCATGATACATTTTAAACACTCCTTGACGTATTGAATAGGATGAATTATGTGCTTGATATAGCAAATCATCATGTATATTTAGGGGTACCCATAACCGTTCTTCCTTTTTTAGCACTCCTATCTTGTTAACTGTGAATTTTGAATTTGGTTCTACTTCCACTTTTTGTCTAAGAATCATATATTGTGAATCTTGTCTTTGAGCATCTGTAATGTGATTAACTATTACCAATTGCACCATTATATGGGTGAGAATTACATTTTGATCTGGAACATCCAATCATATTCTAATCTTTTCCAACTCTGGGTAAAAACATAGCAATTTTTCTTGTTTAGAGAAAAGATAAGCTAGACTCACTGACTTATGACTCAGTGCATCTACTACTACATTCACCTTGCTCGAATGATACCGTATTGAGCAATCATAATCTTTAATGGGCTCCATCCACCTTCTTTGTCTAAGTTTGTTCAAGGATATATTTCAAACTTTTATGTTCTGTATAGATCTCACATGTTTCTCCATACAGATAATGCCTCCAGATTTTCAATGCAAAAACCACCACTTCTATTTTTAGATCATAAGCAAGGTAGATATGTTCATGTTTCTTCAATTGTTGTGATGCATATGCAATTACTTTTCCATTCTACATTAATACATATCCAAGCCCAACATGTGAAGCATCACAATACACTATGTAACCACCTAATTCATATGGTAATGCCAACACCAAAGTTGTTGTCAATCTTTTCTTCAATTTTTGGAAACTTTCCTCATAGGCAATAGTCCATTCAAATCATTCTCCTTTTTGGGTAAGCTTAGTTAATAGTGTAGCAATCAGAGAAAAATCGTTGATAAACTTTCAATAATATCTAGTTAAGCCTAAAAAACTATGAATCTTAATAACCATCATGGGTCTAGGCCAATTTTTTATAGCTTTTTATCTTTTAAGAGTCCACTCATACTCCTTCTTGTGACACAATATGCTTGAAGAATTTAATGCTAGTTATCCTGAACTCACATTTGGAAAATTTTGCATAAACTTCATGCTCTCATAGCTTTTGCAACACTATTCACAGGTGTTGAACGTGTTATTCTTCACTCTTAGAGTAGACCATAATATCATCAATAAATACAATCATGAATTTATCCAAGGTTTAAACACTTAGTTCATCATATCTATAAAAGTAGTTAGGGCATTCATCAGTCTAAATGACATTATGAGGAATTCACAATGTCCATATCATGAGCAAAAGGTATTTTTAATCACATCTTCTTCACGAATCTTTAGCTAATGATACCTTAATCTTAAGTCTATTTTTGAGAAATATTTCGTCCCTTGCAATTGATCAAACAAGTCATCGATATGAGGGAAGGGATATTTATTTTTTATGGTCACTATATTCAATTGGCAATAATCGATGCATAATCTTAATAAACTATCCTTCTTTTTAACAAGCGATATAGGCCCTCCATATTATGAAACACTTGGACAAATACAACCCTTATCAAGCAAGTCTTGTAATTGGGTTTTCAATTCCTTTAATTCCATTGGTGCCATTCAATATGAAGGAATGGAAATAAGCTCCATGCCAGGCATTAAATCGATAGTAAATTCAATTTCGTGATTTGGTGTTATCCTGGGTAACTCATTAGGAAATACATCAAGATACTCTCGTATTACCAAGACTTCATTCAGGTTCAAGGCTACCACATTTAGATCTCACACCACAGCTAAATAAGTTGTGCATGTTTTATTCAAAATCTTCCAAGCTCGCACGTTTGAGATTAATCCAACTTTCTTAGTTATATGTTCTCCCTAAAAAGTTATAGTAGTGTTAACACCAAAATCCAATCAACTAGTTTAAGTTCAATGTTACCCCTAACTGCAAGTAGAATATGGCAGAAAGTAAAAAAGAAAGGTAGAAGAAGAGAAGAGAGATCGTAAACACTAAGAATTTATCGTGATTCGGCTAAAGCCAAGTTGGCCCCTACATCCACACTGATCTTTGTTTTGTCACTAAAGGATTGTTTTACAGAGTTTAAATACAACTACAATGTTTTCTCACAGTGCACAATGCTCTTTCAGTATTCCAGCAGAGCTTTTGTATGTAAGATCTTCCTCCCTTTTTATGGTGACCACCCCTTCCTATTTATAGAAAGGGGGAGGGTTATAAGTATAATTTTACAAATAATAGAATGATTATTTCTGCCACTCCAGGCATTTAATGCTTGACATCAGATAATTAATATTGGGCAAATCATTGTCAGACTTCTAGGGAGCTGATGTGTAGGTTTGGAGGCTAAGCTATTAGTTAGAGACATGTGCTTTGGATTGTTGACTTGGCTCCATACATGTATCCAGTTCTAGTGGGTGAGCTGGAAGATGAGTGAGCTAGATGCTTTGGCCGACTTTGCTGTCCTTACATGGTCATTCTCCTCGAGGGTGGTAGGCTTCTCGCTGATGGGTTGAAAGCCCTCTCAGTAAGCTACATTCCCTACTATGACATTGAGTGATGCTATCAGCTCGTGCCTGACAACTTGGGGTCCTCATTGAGCGACCTTGATCCTCCAATCTGGGCCTCCCTATGATTAGCTAAGACCTTTATTGAACCTTAGCTGGCCTAATCCATGTTTCTAAAAAATGCCCATAACATAAGCCCCCTAACTCTCAGGTCGCTTTACGGGTTGGGAGTTGCAACTGGTAGTCAAAGTCCCAGCATGGCTAAGCCCTTATGCTTAGATTGCCATGTTGTCATTTCTATATTTTAGGTTATCATTCCCTTTGCTTTAAACCATACTTTTCACTGTGCGTGGTTCTTTAGCCGTTAACATGGTGACCTCATTTTTCCTTGACTATCTGATCTAGAATAGGCAAATGTCCTTTAGGTCATTTGATGAACTCGAACTAGTTTATAAAGCCTATGAAGCTCCCCTTACTTCCTCATGAGATTGCCTGATGGATACTTTAGTTAAGCCCTTTGCGTCTTCAGCAATTTGGCTTTCGGTGAAGCTCCTTGGGGTGTGTATGGTCCATTGCAGAGGTTTTGGGGGTGTGAATAACCCGTTGCATATGGCTTCCCCAGATAGCTTCTCTTGTTAGCTCTTAAGAAGTCTTTCATTATTCTTGAATTATTTCTTCATGGTCTTTCCATGAAGTTTAGCCTTGTTAATCAGATTCCTGACCCCTTTTTAAATTGCACTAGGTTGGAGTTAGGAAAGGAACAGTTAATTGAGAAAGGCTATAAGCAGGAGTAGCCACATTCGTTCACGCTTCATCTGAAGGGAGTTTGTCTCCTAGAGGCTGGCTCTCTTTTCCTTTGTGGGAGTGTAGACTTTAAAGCTTTGTTTTATCTTTGTGTATCAGCTCTTCTAATGTAAATCTGCCTCATTGAGGGAGGTCTTTTAATAAAGTTTCAAGTATTGTTTTATACTATTTATCTTTCCAAGTCTGCTCATGGATAGTTTAATTGGTTACTGTTGGCAATGTGACCTTCTCCTGCAAAATCATAACTCAATAATCGTTATGCGAAGTGTTTAACAAGATAATCAACCCTTTTGTAAGAATAAAATTTAAGCCAATTAGCTTAAATCAATAAATTTCAGTTTAAAGGATACTTGTCGTATAACCAATCGGTCGTGCCTACTCGCGCAAGATTTTTGTGCATGACTAGCACTTCTTGTACGTGAGGTCTTGAAGTTGCCCACACAAGGTTTTTGTGCATCAAGCACTCCTTGAACGTGGCTCGTGCAAGATTTTCATGCATGACTAGTACTTCTTGAACACGAAATCTTGAAATTGCCCTTGCAAGATTTTTGTGCATGAAGCACTCCTTGGATGTGGCTCGCACAAGATTTTTATGTGTGGCTAGCACTTCTTGGATGTGAGATCTTGAGATTATCTGTGCAAGATTTTTGTGCATCAAGCATTTCTTGGACATAGGGTCTTGAGATTGTCCACACAAGATTTTTATGCGTGAAGCACTTCTTGGATGCGACTTGCATAAGATTTTTGTTCATGGCTAACACTTCTTGGATGCGAGGTCTTGAAATTGCTTGCGCAAGGTTTTTGTGCATGAAGCACTCCTTGGACGAGGCTCGTCCAAGATTTTTGTGTGTGGTTAGCACTTCTTAGACGTGAGGTCTTGAGACTATCCACGCACGATTTTTGTGCGTGAAGCACTTCTTGGATGCAGCTCGTGCAAGATTTTTGTGAATGGCTAGCACTTCCTGGATGTGAGGTCTTGAGATTGTCCATGTAAGATTTTTGTGCATGAAGCACTTCTTGGACGAGGCTTGCGCAAGATTTTTGTGCGTGGCTAGCACTTCTTGGATGTGAGGTTTTAAAGTTGCCTATGCAAGGTTTTTGTGCGTGAAGCACTCCTTGGATGCAGCTCATGCAAAATTTTTATGCGTGGCTAGCACTTCTTAGACGCGGGGTCTTGAAGTGTTGTCATAGTCCAGTACTGAGCAACCTGTGACCCCATTAAGTCATTTGGTACTCCCACTCGTCTCATGCACGACTTTTCGATTCCCAATGGTGGCTGGTAATAATTACTCCTGATTTTGGTGTGCGTGCACTGCATCATTATGTGCTGGCCACTATCCTCCCTGGACCATTGGATCATGGGTAACTGATAGCCCTTTTTATCCGAGGGTGGGATCGTGCCCCTTTATAAATCGAGAATGCCTTCTCTCTCCCTCTCAACTTGCCATTCAAAAACTTCTGGAGTTTTAGTATCCTCTACTCATCTGCTTCCCTAGTTGCTGTGATAGCCTTTCCTCTGCCAGTTTTCGCCACCTTCCATCTGTTCTTTTGGCCATCACACAAGTTTTCTGAACCTTTCGTCACCATAAACCATGATATGTTCCCTCTAACTTTGCATTTTTTCTGTGTTTTCTTTCTTCGTAGGAAATAGGAGACTTGGTTATGATTGGTTAGGAGACAATGACATTGATAGGTAGAGATGATTTAGATGCCTAGTTTTGTTTAGATTGGAATAGTTGGGCTGTTAGTTGACTTTAGGATTTCAGACATCCATTTTAATCTTTTGAGGTTTTCAACGTAGTGACATAGGGTGTGCATGGCCTGCAACGTAGGGGGGTCGTTAGCCTTAGTCTTCGGTACGATTTGCTTTCAGTGACTTGACCAACCTTTCTTTCTTTGTATAGATGAGGGCAGGTCATGCACGTCGCCACCATATAATTAGGAGTGTGGACAACGAACCTGACTCATCCCAGAATGCAAGAATCATACGGCATACTGATGAAATGACCTTTAGTGGGAGAGAGATTACTACAGACTTAAGCATTCATCCAAGACACATCGAAAGCTGAGGGGCCGCTATGGGCCAACGCCTCGATCGTCACGTATTCAAGCTACATTCTTCCATTGTGCATCTTCGTGACGTCCAAACTATAATTCAATCATGTCGAATCCCTAAAGGGTGCAGCGCTATGGTTCTTACCCCAGATGATTACACTCCTCATCCTTCTCAGGGCTTTATAGCTATCGGCCTTCTGCATCTCACAACGGGATTACGATTCCCCATACAACCCTTCATTGTTAATTTTTTGAACAAAATAAAACTCTATCCATTTCAACTTACACCAAACTCTTATACTTCACTTATCTCGTTAG
>JANHAO010007002.1:0-20671 GCA_026873985.1 Saraca asoca
ATGGAAAATTCAAGGGATCCTTGGTTATAAAATTGAATCTCGCCAATATGAATATAATATATACTAATGTTAAATTTATTACATATTGAAAAGTTATAAATGACAAGAAGCACAAATTAAACTATTCAAGAAAAGTTATAAATGACAAAAAGTTACATTCTCATGTTGCTTTTCCTAGGCCTACAATGGCAGGATAATTTAAATCACAATCAGTAGCAGACATATCATGCATGTCTTGCGTTCATATCATGCCTATTATTTGGCATTATTGTCAGTTGACAAATATCATCATGTGTGTTTACCAAAAATAAAAAATAAAAATAAATATCATCATGTGTGATATGTGCTACATTCATTAGTTCATATAAACTGTCTGGCCTTTTAAGGAAACCCGTTTTGCAGTTAAGAAGTTTATTGGAGGAATACCATTTCTAATGCTCTCTCTGGAATTCAGGCTAAGGATTGTTTTTAATGTTTGTGTGTTTTATGTTCTTTCTTCCTTGCAGTGCTCTTCTTTGGCACCGACTAATGGGAGGACATGTATAGTCAATTGTATTCTCTGGCACAAAAAATATATGAGCTTTAATATATGAGCTTATGCGCACTGTGCAAGGCAATCTGTGAGTGAAATTTTTTCACAAAAATATCTTCTTACCTAAGTAAGCTGATTGACAAAACTTCACTTTGCAAGAAGGAAACAATTGGGAAACCTACTCTTTTCTCACACAGTAAACCAATTTTTAACCAGTTTGATTACATAAATAGCGCCATCTTTTCCTCACAATGTGATTATTTAGTAGATATAAGAAATCTGATTCGATATTCTAACTCACAGAAAGGAATCACAATATTATTGCTGAACTTGGACAACGTCACAACAATTCAAGCAGAAGTGGCCTTCAATAACACACCGGGTTTGTAGCATAGAAGGTTTTATTCTAATTCTAATGGATCAGGAGTTAGTAAGTTAGCTTACCATTGTTTCAGTGAAACAACAAGAGAGGAATACCATCTGATGGCAGAGGGAGGAGATATACATAGCCAAACCATGTTGCTAAACGGAAACATTCTAAGTGTGCATTCAGATGGTGAGATTCCTACTTTGAATCCACAATACATGAACCCATCATAGCCAATAGCTATGGTTCCTTTCTCCATCGTATTTGTCCATCTAAATGGAAAATCCTAGGAGACTTTTGTATTTGAGCTTTTCTGGTTATTCAACAACTCTATGTTTGGTCAAAATTTCTTGACTTGTATATTTATATTCCATCCATAAACCATATATTCATTTAATTTGTTTTTAATTTATCAAAGAACATACCTGGAGGGACTTCTCAGCAGTGTCATATTCACTTCTCAGCAGAATTCTGGTTTTTTGATCCATTTTGTTTTAAGTTTCAATTGTGCAGTGTGTGAGTGTGAAGTCAGCATGTATTGAGGACATTTCAGTATAACAAGATTAGAACATTTTAGTATATCATATGTGATCTAATAAGCACTTTCAATGTAAAAAAGAATGACATTAGTAATAGCTTATATAATGCCTCATATTAAAAAGATTGTTAAAATAGTTCTTCTACTAGTGAAATTTCATAATTATTCTAACCGGTTTTAATGAAAGCCATGTGCACATTTCCAAAATCACAACTTTTTTTTCTAGCAGTTTCTAAGCAAAAACAAAGCAGCCAATATTTCACTATTGTCAACGTACGTATGCCATTATAGAAGAAAACAAAGAGGAATGACAAGTGATAAAAAAAAAATAATTGATTGGAAGGAAGGAGGTTGTAGTGTTTATTGGAGCTGATAAAAGGCACAATATGCCTAGAAAGAAGGAAAAAACCATTTAAAAAAAGTGAATTTCAATGACTTCACGAAAGGACCTATCAAAATAGCTATACAGAAAATAAAGCAAGTAGCATTTGGTTAAAGCAACACATCCTGAATAGAAAAATAAATAGAAGAATCATGCAACAACTCCTTGTACTTGTGCAATGGTTCATAATGTTTCTAGTTATAACATCTGCTATACATAATAGGCATGGTAAATTAGCAATATAAAAAAAAGTTGTCTTCTCTACTGTATATATTTATAGGCATGACAAATTCATATTTATTGGCATTGACATCACAAAAGCATTATGTAGCACAGAGAGGCAATCAATAATAATAATAATAATAATAATAATAATAATAATAATGATGATAATGATGATGTTGAAGGGATTGAATGACAACATATATTGTAAGTATCAAATTAATAAAAAAGAATTGAGCTTCAATGACTTTCCACCTATTTGTCTCTAAATTCCAGACCCACAAACATGGAATGGAGGCCACTAAAGATTGAAGTATCCATCAATTGGCGGTATTTGTGGTTTGATAACCTATGCAATATCTATATTCTATTTATGAATTATGATAATTTTGTTTAAGATCATTCAAATCGTTATTCATCGTGAATTTTGTTCATATTTCTGTTTTCGATTTGGTCACATATACTCTTTGATATGCATCATTTTTCTTTTATTGATGATGATATTGTATAAAGCTTACTTAATTTTGATTTTTATATCTTGCAACTACTGATTTTGTTTGATTCTGCTTATTTTCTCTATATTCGCTTCATCCTAAGTTTAGGCTTTGTTATAAGCAATACTTCTATTTCAATATTGACCAAGTAACTATGGACGATGTTCACTCGTCGATTGTGGTTTCGAAATACATTTCAAAGTCATTTTATAGGCCTACATGATCACTTTTTAAATCTAAATTATTCATTATAGTTTGAATGTTTAACATCGTGATTCTTGATTTGGAATTGTCCAGTTTCATTAATAACTTGATAGTATCATTCTTTCTAGCTTGTCCTTAGTGATCAAGATTATTTGCAAATTTATCAAATTATATAAATCTTGTTATTCACTAATGCCTAATTCCATTTTTCAAATTTTTAAAATATAGAGTTTACATAAAAAGGAACAAGATCATGAATGATAATCACCACCAAGATTAGGACCTGGAAACAATAGTCATACCTTTTATGGATCAACACTATCCATTACCATCATCATAGGCTCATGCATTATCTTTATCATCATCATGATCATAACAGTAAAATGTTTTATGGCAAAAATCAATAGTTGTTCATTGAAGTTGATCGAATGCAATAAGAGTTGCATCGGCAACATGACCACTACCACTATGATGACCAACAAGGACACAACTATGAAGATGAATGTTATCATTACTATCAAAATGATCAAGAGTGTCATTGTCATGACCATGAGTACTATTCTGACGAATTTGAAGGAAAACATATGGCCAATTCCTACTTGGATAGAGTGTAGGGTAGAAAGGTGAACCAATCCAACCATAACAATCGTTATTTCCAGGAGCACAATGATATGGAGCATCTACACCCATTCACTCCATATATTATGAGAATGTCAATACCACAAAACTTCAAGATTCTGATCAATCTAAATTCATGTGATGGTATAACTAATCTTTAGGAGCATGCTAAAACCTTTTGTGCAACAATGTCACTATCAAGGGTGCCTAATGCCATAATTTACCAAGCATTTTCCATAACATTGAAGGAGGTGGCTTTTGCTGATTTATGAGACTGAAGCCAAACACGATCGAATGATTTTGGGATCTAGCCAACCAATTTCTAGCCTATTTTTCAACCTATCGAGCATATAAGAAGACCAGTGATTCTTTAATCACCATCAAATAAGGCATGACTGAGCCACTGAACGAATACCTTGGCCATTTCAACCAAAAGGTTTTCAAAATAAAGAATTTGCAAGATGCAGTGGTACTGCATTAGATTTTAATAGGATTGCAATCTGAGGACTTCTCTAAGTTGTTGGTAAAGAAACTAATAAACAACCTTGTTGAACTCCCAGTTTGATCAACTAAATTCATAAATGCTAAAGAAATTGAGCATGCAACAAGTTAAGCTAAATGGGCAAGGGAGGATCAAAATTGAAATGATAAGAAAGATCAAAGTGATAAGAAGGATTATTTTTTCCTAAAGTAATAGCTCACAAACTAAACCACTAAATGTGTCACTAAAAACAATTATGGATGATTTTAAAGCATGAAACTTATGATGTTGCCACTGCAGAAGAGTCAGAGGCCATTGCTGCTAGGAATGAATAAGTATTGCCTTTTCCACAAACATAGTCTAACAACATAGATGACTGTGTGAATCTAAAAAATGAGATCAAGATCTTAATAAGAAGAGGATATTTGTAAAAATATAAAAGGCATGACTAGGATAATAAGTGACAGTTGCACAAGTTGAGGAATAATCACAAAGAGTGGGAATGATCTGGGTCACATTCCCCAAATCCTAAGATAGATAACAAATCTAAGGAGTTTGATGGAAATCTGACTGTAGTTGTAAACTATTGCTGGAGGTTTTGTAGGAGGAAGAACATCAAATAATGTTAGGAAAAGACATTTACACTTAGTAATGGCCATAGGTGAAAGAAGTCAAGACAAGGACTAGATCCTATTATATTTTTCTCTGAAGATGATTATATTCCTAACTTTCATCGTGAACATGATGATCTGATGGTAATAACAACAACCATCCACAACTACTCAATTAAGAGGATATTGGTTAATCAAGGTAGTTTTGTAGACATCTTATACAACAACATTGCAAAGGCAATGCATATTTCAACAAATAACCTTACACCTTACCAAGGGAACCTGATCGGGTTTTCAAGAAGACATGTCCCTGTGTTTAGATCAATCAAGTTGAGGGTGTCTATAGGAACATGGCCTTAAGTGTAGAATTTGAATGTTGAATTTTTTTAATAGTAAATGCACAAGACACTGCTTACTATATAATCATAGGGAAAACATCATTAAATCAAACCTGGGCTATTATTTCAATCCCACACTTGGTGATGAAGTTCCCCACTAGCAATGGTATTGGTCAAGTTAGAGCTGATCAGCACACTGTACAGATATGGTACATGAACAATTTGGAAGATAGATATATGCTCGAAATTGAAGAACAATTACAGTTGGAAATGAAACCGATTAATGAAAAGACATTGATCATTGAATCAAAAAAGAAGGGGCGAAGAGTTAGCATGAGCCATGATTTTTGTGGTGAATTATTTAAATTTACAAGTTGATAAACATTGTGGATATTTCAAGAATGTTGTTTATGTTATCTTTAAATTTTGACATGTGAATGCTAACAAATGATAGTAACAAAGATATGTGTTTTTACTTTGTTTGTAAGCATAGGAAATTTAATCATCTAACATCAAGACCTCTACACAAAGCTATCAAGCAAAGGCTCCTCAAAATACTACCATAGGTTGTCATCTAGCATTATTTGCTCTTAAAGGATCAAGTACAAGCTGCTTAAAATAATAACATAGGTTGTCATCGAGCATAATTTGCTCTTAAAGCAATCAAGTATAGGCTACTCAAAATAACAACATAGGTTGCCATTAAGCATAATTTTCTCTCAAAGCAATCTAGCTTAGAATTGCTTGGAGTAACAACATAGGTTGCTATTAAGCATAATTTGCTTTCAAAGCGATACAGTTTAGAACTGCTTAAAGTAACAACACAGGTTGCCATCAAGCATAATTTGCTCTCAAATTGATCCAATTCAAAACCACTTGGAGTAATGGCATAAAGTGATTAGACACGTGTTGCTCAAAATAATGGCACAAGTCACCATTGGGTGTAACTCACTCGTTTGAGGATATAACATGTTAAGAAAAACATATAATGAAAAACAAAGAATGGATGTTGATAAAGGACTGTTAATTGAGTAGTACATCTAAAATAATCCTAACAAGGAAAATCACTCAAAGAATCCTAACAAAGGTGGCTTAGAGATTTTAAAACAAAATCAAAGCAAATAATAGGAAAAGGAAAAGGAAAAGGAAAATAGCTAATAAATCACCAAGAAGAAAAATGAAAATATGAACAGTATACTTCACCATATAAAAGGAGAATGCTCTCCAAGTAATTATATTGAATGGCCAAGAATATTTGTCAAAGGAAGACGAAAACAAAGTGAGACTCTTCAAAGCAAAAGAAGAGACAATTTTATTAGATAATCAAATCATATGCAATGGATAGTACATTAAAAAATTTACTTAAGAGCTAGTCCTATGTACACATTTAGAAATCAAAAGACATACCTACTAAGGATCATTATAAAAGAAAAATTAATGATTAAAAGAGTCATCAATATGGTTGCTTTGTCTATCTCAAATAGTTGCTCATCAATTAGCTTGTCATTGTCATTCATATTTACTCTTATTAATCTCTTTTTTTCTTCGTTATTGGGCCATACAGCTAACATGGAATAATTAATCAAAGCCATAAGAGCTATTTCTGGGAGCTTCCATTATGAGTAGACAATAATTCATTAATGCACTCTAGAAATGACTATTACCAAGGTGTGAACATAATTTGTTAATGAAGATAATTTTGAGAATATAGAGAATGCAAATCTTTGTAAGCTTGGAAATACAAATCTTTGTGAATAAAAAAAGCATTGGGTGATTTTCCCATGAATCCCTTCTGTGTCATTCCACACATGATGATAAAGCAATACTTGATGTTGAACTTTACAGATAAAATCATGTTGGTAATAGAAAACATCAAATATCCTTAAAACAACTATAATTTTTAGGATGGATATCTCAAAGACTTTATGGGTAAGAATAGGAGAACACTAAGAAAGGTTAAAGATTGAGGTACGAATCCAACAAAGGTAAACGGATGAAATGTATAGCCCAAAAAAATCCAAATGAAAGGCTAAGATTAAAAGAATCGATTAAGAGTTAAGCATGCACAAATTATGGCATTAAATTAGGAGTGATAAAACAAGCTTTAACAAAGTTTAATGATGAACAAGAGCAGGTTAGTTCCCAAGAAATGGATGAGAAACATAATAGTTGGCAAATGAATTTTTAATGACAATTAATTCTTAACAACAATTCCAAAATGATAAAGAGAGACCGCAAAGTACAAGTAGGATATGCCTGGTCAAAGGATACCTTTAAGTGCTTAAATGCTCAGTCATAGGATATGCCAAGTCAAAGGATACCTTCAAGCACTCAAAGGACACATTTGTCATTTCAATAGCAAATTTTACATCTTAGTTCCACTTCTTGAAATTTGAATTAGTCAATACCTCGATAGTGATCATATTATTGTTGACAAAAAAATTGATTGAATAGATTAAATACAATGCAACATATTAGCAAACTGTAGGATAATACCCATACAAAAGCCATATAAAAACAACATAATTAAAAATTTAGATGCATTATTACATAAAACCTTTAGGCAAAATACATAACATACAATTCTAAATTCTCCACATGAAACGACCTAGGAATATATTCCTACCTTCGTAAATCTACCACCTTTGGATGAATAGACCACTTAGATAGTTACTTTCTAATCATATGTCTCATGTGACATCTCTAGATCTTATACAAAATTAACACCTTTGGAGAGAAGAATTTTGTACTTAATCAGAGACTTCCCTTATTGTCAAAGTTTAAGATCTTATAAAATCAAATGAACTATCCACTTTGCATTACTAGAATACACTTAATTTTCCATGGCATTTCTTGTGGTCTCGAGATCATGGGATGAACCATAGGTAGAGTGAGATTGTTAGATTTCTATATTTTCTTTGCTTTCCCATGGCATATGACCATGGGAAATTCAAAATTTGAACTTTCCCATGACAATAGATTATGGGAAAAATGAATGCCTTGGGAATGGGTCAAATGCACCATTTCACTAATGTTCCTATAGTGTTTACCATGGAAATGTTGTAGAAAGCTGATTATATTAGCATCTCCTGGTATTAGAACCCTTATTTCCCTCTTCTGCCTTTTTCTCCTCTATTGTTGCTAAACCAAGCTTTGCCATTCTTCAGACATTTTTGCAGCTATTAAAGCTTGTTCAAGTCATTTCTTGTGTTGTTCTTGCTTTACACTATAGGCACACCCTTTTTAACTGATTAGTTTTCAATCTTTTTTTTTCCTAGAACTTGATATATTGGTGAAATTGAGATTAGGGATTGAACATTGTATATTTGTGGGAGTGTGAATATGTGAATACTAATAAATTGATGAATATGTGATTTTAGGGTTTTATTATTGCATATTTGTTGGAATGTGAATATATGATTATTGATGAATTAATAAACATGTGAATATTGGTGAAATTGATTTTAAGGATTGTATATTGCATATTTGTGCAATGTAAATATGTGACTATTGGTGTAATTGAGTTGAAGGATTGAATATTGTATATGTGGAAATGAGAATATGTGAATATTGAAGATTATTTGAATATGAGAATATAAGCAAAATTGAGTTTAGAGATTAAAATTAGGTTTAGGGATTAGAAAAAAAAAATTTAGTTTATATGTTTGGAATCAGAATAAAAAAATCTATTAAGGTAAATTAGAAGTAAATAAATTTAGGGCTGTGGAATAGGGAAAAAACATACTAGGGGAAATTAGAGGAATATAAATCATAGGCATTTCATACCTAAGAAAACAACCTATTATGGAAAATTAGGAGAAAATTTTCTTTGGTATTTTCATGCTAAAAAAAAACCTATTATGGGAAATTGGAAGAAAAATAATTTTAGAATTTTTCATACCTAAGAAAAAAACCTATTAGGAGAAATGAGGAGAAAATAAATTTAGGTATTTCCATACCCAAGAAAAAAATCTATTAAGGAAAATAATGAGAAAATAAATTTAGGTAGGTTAGGGAGTAATATTTAAAAGAAAGTTAATTTCAAGTGTATTGGTGGTACAAGAAAATGGCTTCAAAGTTAGATAAACGACAACAACATATTAGGAAATATTACATGAAAGTAGTATTTACATAAAATTAATTTATCTATAATAGTTAGGGAATAAGAAATTTATCTAATGTTGAATTTGAAATTTTCTACATTCAGGTTTGGGGTAGGATTTTGAGGTGAAAAGGGATGTGGCATTTTTAGATGATGTGGCCGAGCCTAGCTCCAATTGTGGATTGGTTATTGGTTAAGTCTCACCCTCATTACTAAAAGACGCCATATCCCTGCACCTTAAAATCTTACTACAAACTTGAATGGTGAAAGTTTTGACTTTACCATCAAATGACTTCTTATTCTCTAACTTATATAAAGTAGTTAATTTTATGTAAATATCACTTTATAACATTTTCTATCATGTTATTATTTATCCAATTTTGAAGTTATTTTCTTATACCACAAGTAAACTTGAAATTAGTTTTCTTTTGAGTCAAGCAAGAAAACAATAAAGCTTGAAATTAGTTTTAAGTTAGTATTAGAGAAAATATGATATATAGTACTTGAACTTAGTTTTTATTTTCTTGTGTAGATATCAAGACACGGTTGTTTTACAGGTAGAAGAGGTAGTAGAGCTATTGTTATGGGGGTTGTGCAGACCCTACCTATGACACGATTACACTTTGCTCCACATTCACATCTCTTCCTTGCCACTCCACCGCACCTCCCTTCCATGCTCACCCAACATATTCACTATTTGCCTTCACTCCAACCCTACACACCTACCATACTATTAGCCTTTCTACTTCTATGTCCACCACTAGATTTTACTATCAATAATCAACCACAACATCATTGCCAACTGTTTAGGCTACTACACATTTCTAGCAGTACACTTCTCCGTCACTGGCTGTGGAAGACGATAGTATGCTGTTGATTGAGCTATACGACTACATATGAGTATCTATGATTATAATTAACTTTCTCATACTTATTATACTTTATTTATTATAAGTAATCATGTACTCTTTTTATATGTTAATAGGTTCACCAACCCACTTTCATTTTGCTGGCCATATGTGTCATCATTAAGAGCAAATTTGATGGTGCATGGCTAAGTTGGAGGGAGGTGGACCCCATCATAAGGGGTTTGTGATTAAGGATGTTTAAGGTAAAAGTTATGCATTTTTATTTTATCTTAACAATAGGTTTGTATACAAATATTATGAAAAATGCTAAATTCAATTATTTTTAGGACTGCTGTAGGTGGGATTCCTGTCATAGAAGCATCATTAAGGGAAACATTGGCTTGAAGGTGGCTGAACGGCTTTAGGTTATAATGCGGAGGTTAAGGAAAAGGGCTAGAAGCCTTATTGGATCACTGAAGAGTCCTCAGGAGGTTCTTGGAGACTTAGGAAGTTCAAGACTACAAAAACATCTTGAATGGAGTAAGAAGAAAGGGATCTCAACTAGTGGATAGGGGCTCGCCTACCACACCAGTGGTTCCATCCTTGTCATAGAAAACAAAAGGCGATTGGTAAGTGTTTGTTACACTTCGAGCTAACTTTTATTTTAAATTGATATTTAACTATTATTTAGTTAAATAAGTTAATTATGAAGATTCATAAATAATTGGTTTTATTTTATTCTTTTAAAATACAAAATGGCCTAAAATTACTTTATAAAATTTGATATGACTTACTTTATTAGTAGAATTATATTAATGAACAAAAATTATGTTAAATAAAAGAAAACATTATGAATTACCAAAAAAATTTAAAAACCTAGTTAAATAAATAAACTTAAGTAGACTGAATTGAACCAAAAATTTACAAAAATAAGAAAAATATTCAACACAAATTTTAGTAAAATTTTACTTTTTGAATTCAATAAAATGATAAAAAAAATTTCAAGATCTCATTTGTGCCATAACTAATATCTAAAACAACTCATATATATTGACGAAATGATAATTCAAGAACCATCTATCCATGCAAATGATTAGATTTCAAATGTGTATAAGATATGCACCTATATATATAAAGTTTAAAAACATTAAATCTAAGTAAATGACACTATTAGAAATGTGGTCCAAGATATAATACCCGATAAATCTTCTAGAATAAATTGTATAAAATTTTTGTTCCATAACGTTCTCTCTATATTTAAATCCGTATGTAAAGTTTTAAATGATATTTTTGAAAGAGAGTTAGTACATATATGCTTATTTGAAAATATTAAAATTTAAAAATTTATGCTTCAATAAGTAAATTATTTACTATATTTTAAATATATTGAAGTATTATTATTTATTTGAAACACAAAAAATATATATCTTTATCTTAATTTACTTTACCACAAAAGTCTAATTTTAAGTTTTATTAGAGGATGATATAGTTTTATTTAATTGAAGTCTATAAGAATGATTTTGTATTTAAAATACTTTTTTATTATATTAGTTATTTAATGTGTCTTAAATAATTTAATGTTTTCATAATATCTAATTTAAACAATAAATATTTTTTATTATTTATTCTTGTTTTAAATGCTTGAAGTACTAAAAAATCATTTACTTTACCTTAAGATAAAATACATATCTTAATAATACTATAAAATAAAGTGAAAACTATACTATATCCACATGTGGCATAACCCTAGTTTCGATTTCCCCACTCGTGGTTGAAAATATCTCACAAAGACAACCTGTGATTTGTCTTGTTAATACTTTGTCCATATATACTAATTTTTTAGTCTACACCTAATGGATTTTGTCACATGTCAGTGATATGCTTCCGAATTAACCATAGATCTACCCTGTTGTTCCCAATTTCTTCTATTTTCTAGATTTGAAACCCTAAGAACCAAAAGTAAATTTTTGTAGGGCTTTAGATTTAGGTAAAATAGGAAATTAAGAAGCATGAGTGTAATTAGGATCAAATTATGGTTAATTAGGGAGCACATGACTATCAAGTGACAAAATCCATTAAGTTTGAATAGAAAATTAGTATAAATAGGTAAAGTGTTAATGGTACAAATCACAAATTTCCTTTTTGCGATGAGTGTACTTTTTCCTAAAATAAATGTGATTACTAGTCAATATCATATTATAGGCCAATAGGCTATATATATCCACTATTAGTAATTATTCTCCAAAAATACTATAAACAACTATAATATTATAAAATAAATGTAAATATCATAATAAAAATTATAAACTAGTCTTCTGATATTTACAATATAATATTATAATATATGCTAAAATTAAGAGAAGGATATATCTAAGGTTGGGCACGAGTCAGTTTAAAGGGTGTTTGGTAGATAACTTTTTGATTAGTGTTTAATTGATTTAAGGGGCTTTAACAGATTGACAAAGTCAATTAGCTATTTTTAGTTGCTAGGTCCCTAAAGAATAGCTAAAAATACAGAATTTAAATGGATCTTGCCCTTTTCTCGTTGGAGAATTGTATAAGCCTTTGTTTTATTTTGATTCAATATTCAAACAACAAATATGATTATGATTAATAGAATTAAATGCAAAATAGTATAAAATAACAATTATGAGGTAAGAATAAAAATCAGTAGACATAAGTTTTTACAGTGGTTTAACTTGAATTGAAACCACAATTGAAGTCTACTCCACTTGATCTTTCTCAACCAAAAGAGCTTTTGAATTAAAAACAAAAACTATCAGGATTACCGGGCTCTTGAAATGCCAATTTTACAACAAATACACAAGAATTTAACAGGTTTCTTGCTAACCTAGAAGAATTAGTATAGGCTTTTCTAAACCTAAAGAAAAACACAAGATTAATAGGTTCTTGCTAACCTATATAAGATTTCTAAATCCCTAAAAATCTTAAAAAGAATGAAATGAAAGTAGAAAAGAAGTATGAATACTAGTGTTTGAGATGAAAATATCAAACTATCTAAGATAAACTCAGTAAATCTTGATCTAGAAACTTGATAGAATCTTTAGAAATTGATGAGGCAGATAGAGAAAAATGTTTTAGATCTTTATCAAATGATTTCACAGTAAACTGTGTTTGATCTGTGAAGAATTGTGAAGAAATATGATGAATTGTATTGAAAAATAATTAGAAAATCGTTTATATAGGAAAGGAAGTTAGATAGTTGTAACTACTATAACTATCTATAATAGAATAACTAACCTTCAGTTGCTGAATTGATTATTGCATCAATTATAGGTGGTTACAACTAATTAATTGGTGTGGTAATCAAAGTAGAGTTTGTTGTTCACAATCTTCGTTTCGATTATTGTATCAAAGTAAGTAATTTTCCTAACTTTTGATAAAAAGAATTTTGAAAATTATTCTTTATCAAATCGATGTGAACATCGATGTATATAGAAAATTTTAAAGACATAAATCGATATATAAATTGATGCATGAAGTGAAAAATAGTTTTGTAAAATTTTGTTTTCTTCAAATAGTTTTTCTATCTCGTCATTTAGTTAAAAATATTTACATCAAATATCAATTGAGTTTATTTACAAGAGTTCCTATTGAAATAAAAATAAATCCTAAGACTAATCTTGAATCTTCTTGAATCATGAATATATTTTGAATCCTGAAAAACAAATTAACAGAAACAGTAAAATATAATGTCAAACAATAATGAAAATTTGATTGAAATTAAAAAACTAATTTTTCATGTAAAATTGTTTTTCAACGTAAAATTGTTTTTCATTGTAAAATTATTTTTCAACATCAAAAGAATTTTGTTAGCTAAACTAAAAAACTAGCAATCTCTTAATAAGGCTAACAATCTTCCTCTTTTTAATGTTGACAAACAATTTTAGATCAGTTTCAAAATAAAATAGAAAAAGGGTTATCTTCTTAAAAATAAAATTTTCTCCCCCTTTCAAATTGAAAATAATATCTCATTTAAAAATATTTTAGTGTGAGAATGATATCTAAAATTTATGAGAGATTTTCAAAAATCCCATATTTCTCCCCCCTTTTGGCACATCAAAAAGTAATAAAACAATATATATTGAAATTTTAAAAAAATTAGAATACATTAATCAGAATACATACATCAATTGGAATTATCATGAAATTTAAAATAGATCTAAAATATAGAATAACTAGTGTAAACTTCAGAATTCATATAGAAATATAAAAATAATCAAATCATCAGAAATATCATCATAAACTAAATGCAACATTCAATCAAGATATCCATTATAGCATCAAAATATCCAAAATTACACAACATATCAAAATATAGTCTTATCAGCAAAATAACTATAATAATAATAAAGGGAATAACTGGGACTAAGGAATAAAATTCAAATACAAATAAAACTACTCAACAGGTAATTCATTTAACTTTTCCATCTCAGCCTTTTCATCTTACTATTGTAGCCTCAACCTGATTTCTTTAAC
This sequence comes from Saraca asoca, assembly GCA_026873985.1. Taxonomy (NCBI): domain Eukaryota; kingdom Viridiplantae; phylum Streptophyta; class Magnoliopsida; order Fabales; family Fabaceae; genus Saraca; species Saraca asoca. Next base: position 14,238 of record JANHAO010007002.1, read on the forward strand.
TTAATCATTGAGTGAATTAAGTCTTTTGTTCAGCTCTTTATCTATATTGTCAACTTTTCTTCTAAAAATGGCATTTGTTCAGCCATGACATTGAACTATGCATCTTGACAATCAGTTATTTTATTAGTTTAATTTGTCATATATTTGTGCATGCATTCAATCAGTGCTGTTAATCTAGCTTCAATTTCAGCAGAGACTACTTTTTGTGTTGATGTTTGACCAGAGCACTAAGTGGGGAGAGGTGATTTGTTGACCTATTTTCCTTGATTATCTTGTTTAAAACCCATTTTATGGAAATGTGATGCAGTGATCATTGTCATTACATTTAGGCGTGAAGCCAAAATTTCATTTGAAATGTGAAAAATGGGGTTAAGATCATACCATGAAGAAGATATCCAATATTAGTTCTTCTAGAGCAATTGCTCATATATTTTAGAATGAAATATGGAAAATTAAAATCAATTTGACTTTTAATAATTCACATCAAAAATAGATCATCTTCCATTATTTGAGTAAAATTGGTGGCTCTTGGCAAAATAACTTTACACAAAGCATAGTGCAGGATTCTATCTTCAGGAGACATGCCAGTTATTAGTAATCTCCCACTACAATCTTTTGAGGTGGAGTAAGGAAACAACATTCTAACTGTCAGTTCCTTACTATATTCAGTAAAAGATCTTACAGTAAGCTTAGGCATGGAGTTATCTATTTCAAGTTCATTTGCTAAAATTTCAGAATCAATGACAATGTGTCTCTTCGTCACATAGCAAGATAATTTGACACCAACATCTGCTAAGTTAGCATAAAACATTTTTACAAGCCTAGGATAGGCTATATCTTTGAAAATCAAAAACTTTTTAATCTTATACTTAGCAAATAACTCAAGCAAATGGGTTATCTTAAACAATTGGTCACTAAAACATTTTAATGGTTCAACTTTTTTATTTTCAAAGGTCAGCTAAGAAGCATACTCATTCTGTGGCACGAAGAATGATTTTTCTTCATCTGATTGAGTAGGTCTGATTGGGGATTTGTCCTTGTACTTTGCTGGGATTTTGATGCGCTTAGCCATTATTGCTGAGATGGTTAGAAAATATAGTTTTTGGTGTTTAGGGTTTTAGGTTGATTTTTGGGTGTTTTGATTTTGGGAGGCTTTAGGAGAAATTAATTAGTGAAAGTAGTGGAGAATGATGTTGTTGATATTTTTGTAGAAAAAATTTGATGAAAAATAGTTCAAAAGTGAATATTTTTTAGATTATAGAGGAGAGGTGTCGAGAGAAAAGACAAAAAGGGGGGCTAGATTACTGTTGAAATGGGTTTGGCTTTGATGTGAGTATTTATATTATCTCATGTTGAATCGATGTATGCATCGATGTGGAGTGGTAAAAATTACTGATGCATCGATTACGGTATGAATTTGTTCATTGGGTATTTGTATGTGCATCGATTTCAACACAATGTGTGTATGAGTATTATTATTCGCATTGAATTTATAATCAATCTATCCAATATTTTAGAAAATTAAAAAAAATTTCATCCTTCCCAAAACTTTGAAAACTATGCTGAATCGAAGTATACATCGATGTTTATAGTTGTTGACGATGAAATTTGATTCACGGAGAGGACCCAAACTTCAGCCAACGGAGAATGAGTTCAAGGAACCAATACTATTTCTAAAATGCAAAAGAAGATAGACCAAGGGGAAGAAGGGATGATGAAGTGGCGGGTTTAACGTGGTTCGGATAAATTTGGGCAGTACCGGACCCTACGTCCACGGCGAAAATTGTATTATGATTTTAGTAAAGTTTCTACTTACAGAGCTTTTGACTTCCCTCCTCCTTTCTTCTAACAATGCAATCCTATTTATAGAGAAAGGAGAAGTTACATGCATTAATTACATGCTACAGTTATGTTACATCAAGTTATAAATGGAAAAGACAGTAAAAGGCTATAATTTAGCTATTGTAAAATGTAGGCTGTGGGGTGGACCCCTTGGTCGGCTGTAGATTTGTGCCTGTTGGTGTCTGTTGCTTGGTGTTACTGTGCCAAGCGAAGTGCTAAGCATCCCGAGTGGGAATTTTTGACTCGAGAGCGTCATGGGAACCGCTGTAGCAAGCTGGGTGCTGCTGTAGCGAGGTAGCGGGCTTGAGTAGGATGCTTTACTGCTTGGCAAGCTGGTCTTCTAATCTTTTCTTCGAGTCGTTAGAACTACTTTGCTGTGCCGCTTTTTACTTGGCAAAGTGAAGCTCGCTGAGTATCTTTGGCGTGCCTAGGGCTACGAGCTCTTGAGGCCATTTTTTGTATATAACATAAGCCCCCCAACTCTCAGTTTGCTTTGCGGACCGGGAGTTGCAAGTTTCTAAGGCTTGATTCGTATCTTCGGTCAGTGTCCTTCCTTGACCAAATGTCATGTTAGATGTCATTTTCGTTTTGCTTTAGGCCATGCTTTCTTCTGTCTACCATTTTTGGCTTTGGCGTGGCGTTGCTGCCGGTTTCAGGCTATTGGATGAAGATTAGGCCAGATGCCTTCTGAATTCTTCAAAGGGTCGAGCGGGTCTTTTTATAGCCTGAGGCATTCGCTCTCGCTTCAAAGAAGTTCAATGGAGGAGATTGATAAGCCCCCTGCGCTTTGGTGTCTTGGCTTCTAGCGAATCTTGTTGGGACATAGATGGCCTGTTACAGAATGTTGGGAGACATGGATGGTCCGTTGCACGTGGCTCCGTCATAGGATCCACCTAACGGGCTCCTGGGAAATCTTATGCTGACTTCGGGCCACCTCTTCCGGTCGTTGCTTGTGGTGCTACTTCCTGGCCAACCGACTTTACAACTTTTTGAATTACACAGGGTCTGGCTCAAGGGGGAATGCACTGGAGGGAAATAAGAGAGAGCAGCCTTGGGGCTGCTGCTCTTTCCACAGGTATGAGCTTGGTGATTGGCCTTCTTCTCTTTCTTGTACGGATGGTTGTGCCAGGTCTCTGTGCTTCTCGCTGCTAGTTCTGGACTTCTTCTTTTGATGTAATTTTACTTCGCTAGCTGAGGTTTTTTTTTTTTGTAGTATAAGTTTTTCTTCTTTCAAATGCTGTAATGGATGTTTCGTGCATCGTTATGTGTACACTTATGATGATCAATAAAATTTCTCTTTTTGGCTAATCGATTGTGCTTTATTTTTCTGATTGCTCAACCTATTATGAGTGAGAGAGAGGGGTCGCATGTGAGCTGCGCCCGAGAGATCTCGTTCGAGACATGAGAAACTTGTCCACATGAGAGCTGTGGGGAATTTGTCTACATGAGAGCTACGGGAAATTCATCCACATAAGAGCTGTGGGAATTTCGCGTGAAAGTTACAATGGCTTTGTTTCAGTTACTTTGTGCCGTAGCAAGCTGGTGGCTAGGTTTTTTATTTTGTTTGCTGAAGTTTGGTTTCATCGTGGCGAGGTAAAAATCATTTGCGGAGTTTTTGTTTCGTTTAAGTTTTTGTTGAGGTGAGGTGACAATCATTCACCGAAATTTTTGTCGTCGTTGAGGCGAGTTGAAAACCATTCGTCGAAGTTTTGTTGTCGTTGAGGCAAGGTGAAAACCATTCACTGAAGTTTTGTTGTCGTTGAGGCGAGGTGAAAACCATTCTCCTGGTGAGGTGAAAACCATTCACCGAAGTTTTGTTTTCGTTGAGGCAAGGTGAAAACCATTCGCCTGGTGAGGTGAAAACTATTCACCGAAGTTTTATTTTCGTTGAGGCAAGGTGAAAATCATTTGTCAAAGTTTTATTTTCATTTAAGTTTTGTTTTGTCATAGCAAGGTGAAAATCGTTTACTGAAGTAGTGTTGTAGCAAGGTGAAAACCGTTCGCTATAGCGAGATTGTAAAGACGGAGTGAAAACTCTTTGTCTAGATGATGCTTGGCCAATCGGCAGCTTACATTAATTTAGCGTACAACAATTGATACAATTAGTCTCCATTGATGACAAATGAATGCTACAGGATCAGAATATGGTTCTGATGGAGGGCTCAGGCTCTTGGGTGGTAACTTACTGAGCCTGCTGAGCATGTTGTCCCGATTGTCTTATCACATAATCCTATAGTCGGCCTTTTCTGATGAAGTCTTCAATGATGTCTTTCAGCGCCCGACAATCTGAGGTGGTGTGTCTAGCCTCATTATGATAAGCACAAAATCTGCTTTGGTCTCTGGGCTTGGCTGGCACCCTCAATGGTCTGGGTCTCCCGAAGTCTTCATTATGCCTTTCTGCAGCAAAGATTCTGTCCTGTGTGTCTGACAGGATGCTGTAGCTCTCGAAGTGACCTTTAGGTCGCTGAGGCTTCACTTTCTTTGCGAGATGAGGAGTGGGGTTGTTATGACTCTCGCTACCCCTCTTTTTGCTCGTGATGGGACCATTATGGCCCAATTTATGCTTGGATTCCTCTGTTCCAAAGGTTTCTTCCCATCTTATTTGTTTGGTTGCCTGATCATAGAATTCAGTGATGTCTCGAGTGGGGGACTTGTAGAGGATTCAGTACAACTTGCCATCTTTGTGAAGTCCCACTGAGATAGCCGTTAGAATGCTTTCCTCTGAGGGATTCTCCATGGAGTTGACCTCATGCCTGAATCAGGTTACATAGTCCTTGAGCGGCTCGTCCTTGTACTGAAAAATCATTGTGAGATGGCAAGGAGGCGCAAGCTATTTCTTCAACGCTCGGTATTGGTCAACGAATTTCTTTTGGCATTCTTCCCAGCTACCGATGCTGTGAGCGAGGAGGCATCTAAACCATGCCCGAGGTATTCCCTCCAATGTGGCGAGAAAGACGTGACACTTCACCAAGGGGTCAATAGTCTGGAGGTCCATTTGGGTATTGAATGTGTCCAGGTGATCATTTGGGTCGCTGTTTTCATTATACAATGGGATAGCAGGCACCTTAAGCTTCTGTGGGAGAGGTTGCGTCTCGATCTCCACATAAAATGGGGAGCTTTCCTCGCAGCGAGGCTGATGGTTTTGAGGTTGTGGATACTCCTCTAGCCGTTCAAGCCTATGGAGGACTTCCTCTATTGTCTGGTTACACGTCTCAAACTGAGGGTTGGAGCTTCCTGCTCGTTGAGAGCCCCCCAGTTGCTGGCTATCATGATCTTCGTGAGTTTCCTTTTGAGCCTCTTTGTGAAGCTGCTGAAACTGTTCTATGAGTTTTTCTTATCTCTGCGTGCTCTGAGCTTGGATTTGCGCCAACGCTTTGACGATTTCTGCCAGCTCTCTTACTGTGCTTTCGAGCGTCGAACGAGATTGGCCGAACGTTTGTGGCTCTTGAGTTTCAGGAGCAGCAAACTGTTGGTAAGCCCCCACAATGGGAGTGTCCGTCGGCTAGAGAGCTGGAGTGGTTGAGCTCTGAGTAGTTCTTCCCCTGGCCATTGTTGGGTTGCGATGGAGACTTTAGAGAGCAGATGGTCCCCACAGACGGCGCCAAAATGTTGATAGTGAAATTTGATTTGTGGAGAGGACCCAAACTTCAGCCAATGGAGAATGAGTTCAGGGAACCAATACTGCTTCTGAAATGCAAAAGAAGATAGACCGAGAGGAAGAAGGGATGATGAAGTGGCGGGTTTAACGTGGTTTGGCTAAATCTGGGTGATACCGAATCCTACGTCCACGACAAAAATTGTATTATGATTTTAGCAAAGTTTCTGCTTACAGAGCTTTTGACTTCCCTCTTCCTTTCTTCTAACAATGCAATCCTATTTATAGAGGAAGGAGGAATTACATGCATTAATTACAAGTTACAGTTGTGTTACATCAAGCTATAAATGGAAAAGACAGTAAAAGGCTACAATTTGGCTATTGCAGAATGTAGGCTGTGGGGTGGGTCCCTTGATCAGTTGTAGACTTGTGCCATTGGCGTTTGTTGCTTGGTGTTGCTGAACCAAGCGAAGTGCTGGGCGTCTTGAGCAGGAATTTCTGACTCGGGAGCGTTATGGAAACCACTGTAGCGAGCTACGTGCTACTGTAGTGAGGTAGCGGGCTTGAGCAGGATGCTCGGCTGCTTGGCGAGCTGGTCTTGTGATCTTTTCGTCGGGTCACTGGGACTACTTCGCTGTACCGCTTTCTGTTGAGCGAAGCGAAGCTCACTGAGTGTTTTTGACGTACCCGGGGCTACGAGCTCTTGAGGCCATTTTTTGTATATAACAATAGTTAAAAAATGAAAAGTGCATCGATTGATACATCGGTGTAAAGAGAAAAACAAGATAAACAACATCGATTAGTAAATCAATTATAGTGCTAATTGTTTAGTTTTTCTAAAATATTTTCCTAAAATTTTAATCAAATGGTATCTGAAATTACTTGATGCTTCAAGCTCTTTCTCTATTCTTGCAAAACAAATTTAGCAATATCTCCAAAGCTTAAGTCAGTATTTGTAAAATACAAATCAAACATAAGAAATAAGCAAATTTTCAGA
>JANHAO010007003.1:0-20684 GCA_026873985.1 Saraca asoca
CAATAATACTCGACTAGGGACATTTTAAGAATAACAAATTATTCTAGGGATAATTATCATACTTATTTATATTACGCAGATATAATAAAAATATAATAATTGAATTGCCATTAAATCGTAATACAATATATGCAAAAACAATCATCCTATGATTGGCTTCTAGGGCATACACCAACATATTGTACATAGTCTTCACATCAATTACTACATTGAAGTAGCTATTTTTCCTAATTTTCAGTAAACTTATTTATTCTTTATGCATCGATGTAACTTTCATTTCTATATGAACTTTTCACAAGTTCTTCAATGCATCGATGTACACATCGATTCATGATATAAAAAACTATTTTATAAAATCTTTTTTTTCTTCAAACAATTTTCTACCTCATTGTTTAGTTTAAAAATGTTTGGATCAAAGATCAATTAAGTTTATTTACAAGAGATCCTAAAAAATTGAAACTAGAAAATAAATCCTAAAAACTAGTCATGATTCTCTTGTACCAAAGTTGTATATCTTTGAAACCTAAAAACAAAAGAAAAATAAGCAATAAAATATGATAAAGATATATGAAATAAAAATGATCAAAAAATTGCTTTTCAACATCAAAATTGGGAAATGTGAATGACTTAAACTAATAAGTCTAACATGGTGCCTAAGAAAGTTAGTCATGTGCATGCTAGTTTGCATTAGAACGATGCCAAGAAGTGGGTCATCCTAATGTGATAATATTAAATTGGTTATACTAATGCAATGCCATAAAGTAGGTCACAATAGTACAATACAATTTAATCCAAAATTTCAGGGATACAGTCACAGGCTGAAGTAAGATAGCTCATTTCCTCAGAAGCTCAATTTCAAATTTCATTCTGCTGGAAAATTTGCTCAGACTATCATACAGAATAGCTTAGATTATTTCTATATGCTTCACTACAAAATCAATATATAGTTCTCATTACAGATGCTTGCCCTTGCTCAGGATCTCGCTAGGGCTGAAGAGGCTGGTGGCCTGTTGGCCGTAGCACGTACTCTTTTAGATGGCCCCTCTTGATTAAATCTTTGATCGCATCTCTAAGGGCTTGGCAATCCAAAGTGATATGCCAAACTTCGTTATGGTAAGTACAAAATTTGTTCATGTTTCTATTCCCATAAGGAGTCCTCAACGGGTGAGAAGTCCTAAAGTCTTCTCTACACTTTTCTATTGCAAAAATCCTATTTGGAGTATCTGATAGGATGCTATAATGATCATGATAACCTAGAGGCTGAGGTCGCTCGACTCTTGCTTTCTTCATGAGCTAGCTAGTGGGGTCGATTTTCTGGCCTTCATTGCTTCTCTTCTTATTTTGCTCAGAGCCATTCACCTTGTCCCTTTGATTCTTGAACCAAAGGTCTCCTCCCACCTAATTTGCTTGGTAGCTCGATCATAAAATTTGCTCAGGCCCACCATTAGGGATTTGCATATGCTTTTATATAGCTTGGCTTCCTTATGAAGTCCTACCAAGATCACTGTCAGAATGCTCTCATTGGACGAGCATTCCACATTCTCGATCTCACACCTAAATCGAGCAATGTATTCTTTCAATGACTCATGCTTGTGCTAAAAGATTATTGCAAGGTGACAGGGGGCATGAGTTGCCTTTTTAGTGCCCTATATTGGTTAACAAATTTTTCCTGGCATTCTTCCCAACTACTAATGCTACGAGCTGGGAGACTTCTAAACCATATTTGAGGTGTATCTCCCAATGTGGCCAGGAAGATATGACATTTAATCAGGGGTTACTTGTTTGGAGATCCATTTGGATATTGAACATATCCAGGTGGTTACGTGGGTCGCTATCCCCATTGTACAGTGGGATAGAAGGGATTTTGAGGTTATAAGGGAGGGGCTCCATCTCAATTTCCTTAGAAAAAGGAGTTTAATCCTCTGAATGACTTTAATCATCTGGAGCTCGAAGGTGTGCCTCTAACTGCTTCACCCTTTGAAGCAACTCTTCTACCAATGAAGTCAATGCCCTAAATCGTTGGTTAAAGGCCTAATGGCTTTTCCTATCTTCCTGATCACACAAACGGTGACCTGAAGTGTGCTCTTGGTTACCTTGGTTCGAACTTGTAACTTGTTGTTGTTGGTGAATGTTCTCAGGTGTAACAGCTTCAGCCTGCCTTTATAAACCCTAAGCCTGTGCTTGTGCCAGCATCTGCAATGCCTCAGCCATTTTTCTCACTGAACCTTCTAGCGCTACCTGGCGTTGGTGCTATGTTCACACTCTACCAATTTTAGGGACATTAATGGCAAGTTGGCAGTGAGTTGAGGGGAACAAACTATTGGCGGCCCTAGTGGTGTAAGAACTTGCCGTATAACCCTTAAGTTGGTTGATAGCATCTAGCTTCCCGATGGCTTTTCCCCTGGCCATTACAGCTAAATAGAGAATGAATAGGAATACAAAAAATCAACCAAAACTTAAATGAGTCCCTATAGACAGCACCAAAATGTTGACAATGGATTTTGACTCGACCCAAATCTAGCCAGCTAGAGAAGTTCTTTTGGACTCAAGCTGTAATCCAGTTGAACAAGCAAAGATGAAGAGGAAAATCAAAGGAAAAGCAGCAAGGACACGATATTTTTAACATGGTTCAACCAAAACTGGGCAGCATTAGTCTTTACGTCCACAGTAATGTTTTGCTTAAGAGAAATTTCTACAAAGTTTCAATGCTACTTTTAGCTTGTCTTACAGGGATCTTTCCCCTCCTATTTATAGAGGTTGGAAGGTTACAAGTATAATTTTACAAGTTATAAATATATTACATCAAGCATTGAATGTATAAGATAGTTTGTATCCTTGCAAATCAACTTCTACAGATTGCTTTTTACAGGTGGGCCTCTTGTCTGCTGGGTGTATGAGCTGATGTGTGTGTGTTTTATGTTCAGCCTCAGGGAGTTTCCAAATTAGTAAAGGACCATACCTCATGAGCCTATACTTTTAATCCAAGGTTATTACTGATCTTCGACCCACGAGGTCAAACTTGCAAGTTTACAAGAAGTGATTTGAATATATGTGCTAGAGCTTGTTTTTGGTGAGTCTGGATGTCTACTTTAACCTAGTCCTGTCTCAAGCTGGCGATTAGCGAGCCGGTGCCTATCAGGCAACCTCTGTAAGCTGGGTCCCTTAGAAGGATTCGTCTGTTGTTAAGCTCCTATTCGTCTGTCTGTCATTGCCATCCTTCCTCTCCACCATCTTCATTTCTCGTCTCATTAACTAGAAAACAGTTTGTGTTTTAAGAACTAATCTTAGTTGACTGGAGTTTAGCCCAGAACCAAATTCCACCGTCAACATATTTAAACATTAATTTATTCTAAGTAAAATTTTGTTCAAACTATTTTTTAAATTTAAATAGAAAAATTGAACTTATTAATTAAGAGTGAATGATAAATTTTATCTTAATTAAAATTACATTTTTAAAAGTAAATATTATTTAAAAATTGAAAAGATAATTGAGAAGCATGATATATGATATCTATATTTGATTATGAACCACTTAATCTTTTTAATACTATTTCATTTTTTTTATAATTTCTTATTCTCTATCTATGCAAATTAATAGACGTAGTCCTTTGAAAGGCTTTTCTTCTAGTGAAGTCACATCATTCTTAATTATGTAAAGTCATATCACAAAATGACAAATTTACATTTTATTACTTATTTATTTTTATTTTTATCTCCTTTGAATTTTTGAAAAACATGAGACAAAAATTAAAATATCAAATTCTAATTAATCTCTTAAAATTAAGTTACAATTATTATTTCTATCTTAAGTTTTAAGCTTTAAGTTTTAACTTTTTATTTAGATTTTATTTTTTATTTTTTATTCTTTTCTTTTGATTTTTTGAGAATTAAGTTGAAAAATTTAGAGATAGAAAATAAAATTCTAATTAATCTTCTAAAATCAAGTTTCAACTATTATGTCTATCATAAGTTTATAATTTAAATTTATTTTTATTAAGATTTTATTATTTATTATCAAAATATTCACTCTCTTGTATTAAGTTATACTTTTTAAATTAAACAAAATTTTAAGATATTTCTTGTGATAGTATATTGTCAAATTATTTTATAACTATTACAATTATGTATTATATATAAATTTTATTAGTCTAAACAATTTATATTCATATTTTATGATTAAATTGTGCAACACAAATTTTATTCTAGTTAATTAATTATTCACGATAAATTAATGCAATTATTTGTTATTAAATAATAATTATAAATAAGTTGTACCTATACAATATTTTCAAGGTCATCATGATCATAAAATTGCTCTGTATGCCCCTAAATTAACAATCAGTCCAAATATTAATTCCATCACAGTAATTATTATTGCTCACATAGTTTTCTTCCTTCTAAATCAAAATTGAACAATATAGTTAAAAGTAAATAATTGCTCTCTTTGTTCTATCTTTATTTTTTTATGACTGTTAATGGTGGATTTCGGTTCTGCCAAAACCCAGCCAACCTAAAAGGTTTTTTTGGGACTCAAACTATTTTCCGGTTGAACAAGATGAAGAACAAAGGAAAGGAAGAACAGTAACCAAATAGAGAGGTTTTTAACATGGTTTAACCAAAATCGGATAGCACTAGTCTCTACGTCCACGGTAACCTTTATTGATCTAAAGAAAATTTTACAGAGTTTTTGCATACGAATTTTGCATCTCCTTTACAATTATCTCCCTCCTCTTATTTATAGAGGCTGGGGAGGTTACAATTGTAATTACATAATTTATATTTTTGTTACATCAAAATAAGTGTACAAGATAGCCTAGCCTACTGCAAAATGGCTTCTACAGGCAGATGGTTGACTTCTGATGTTTGCTTTCTGCGGGTGGGCCCTATACGCTACTTCCTATAGACTGGTTCCACAAACTAAGTCTGAGAGGGTCCCTGCTTCAAGTTTACCCTTAGCAGGCTCGTTGACGAGCATGATGCTGTGTCCGCGTGCTAAGTCACTACTGGCCTTTGATCAGCAAGGACGAACTACGCAAGCTCGCATTTGGCAATGCAAACTCGTATATAGTGAGTTACTGTCTATGCGAACCAGGACTTATCCCATAGCGAGCTAGGGCTCCTGCCTCACTCTGTGCTATGTAGCTGATGATCTAGCGAGCTTAGCTCTTTTCTCACTTAGTCTAATCTACCGCCGAGCCTTTGCTAACCCATTTCGCAGAACCAAATAATGCCGATAACATAAGCCCCCTAACTCTCAGCTCGTTTCGTGAGCTGGGAGTTAGAATGATTTTGTTAGCAAAGGGCCTTCCTTTATGGATTTCTACATAGTCAAAGTCTTTGGTCAGCCTATCGTTTCATATAACCTAGGCCATACCTTTTGCTGTATGTGCTTCACAACCATTGGTGGGTCTGCCTTGTTTTCTTCCGAAGCATTTAATGGAAGTGGTTAGGGCACTCTCCTAGACTCTTCAGTGAGATCAGGCTGATCTATTTAAAGCATGGGAAGTTCTTATTCCTTCATCCATAAAGTGAGCTGGCAGGTGCTTCAGATAAGCTTCCCATACTTTTAATGGTGTGCATAGGAAGCCTTCACGGGTGATCCTTCTTTGAGGATTTAAGAGGATCTTATACAAATCTTAGATTATTTCCTCACAATGATGTTGTGGGGTTTTGCTCCTCTAGTTATGTCCACTGACTGCTCAACTTGAAGGGGAAAGGTATGCTGGAAAGGAGCTTGAACCAAGGAGGGCAACTAGAAGAAGATTGAGAAGCAGACATGCTCACCGGTCCTCCTACTGGTGCTGGTTGGAGTTCATCTCTAAGGAGCCAGTCTTCTTTCCAAAATGTAATAGCTATAGGGCTCGTCTATTTTGATTTGTATTTTGCATCTCATTGATGTAAATTTACCTCGTTGAGGCTTTTAATGAATGAAATTTTCTTCATGATTCTTACATGTTGTATTGTGTATTCTACATATCACAGATGATGATATGAATTCTTGCAAATCACAATAAAATAAAATATTCAAATAACTAATCGGTCATGCTTCTCAATGAGCCATAAGCTGGGCATCAAGGTTTCTTAGTTGTTAATGAATAGTTCATAAGTAGGTCGCATGAGAGTTGGGCCTAAGAATAAATCGCATGCAAGCTGCGAGCATTTGGTCGCATGAGAGCTACAAATTATTAGGTCACGAACACATCATACCTGAGCAAGTTGGTCATGTGAGCAAGGTGGCATACATACGATGCCTGATGAAGTTGGTCATGCACACGAGTTAAAGATCACATGCATATGGTGCCTAAGAAAGTTGGTCATATGCATGATGAGGTTGCATGCACATGGTACTTGAGAAAGTTAGTCATGTGCATGGTGAGGTAGCATGCATATGGTACCTAAGAAAGTTGGTCATATGCACACGAGCTAAAGATCACATGCATATGATGCATGAGAAAGTTGGTTGTATGCATGATGAGGTCGCATGCACATGGTGCCTGAGAAAATTTGTCATGTGCATGATGAGGTTGCATGCACATGGTGCCTGTGAATGTTGGTCATGTGCATGACGAGGTAGCATGCATATGGTGCCTAAGAAAGTTGGTTATATGCACATAAGCTGAAGATCACATGCATACGGTGCCTAAGAAAGTTGGTCATATGCATGATGAGGTCACATTGCAAGGTGCCTGAGAAAGTTGGTCATGTGCATGATGAAGTACCATGCATATGGTGCCTAAGAAAGTTGGTCATATGCACATGAGCTGAAGATTGCATGCATATGGTGCCTAAGAAAGTTGATCATATGCATGATGAGGTCCCATGCACATGGTGCCTGAGAAAGTTGGTCATGTGCCCACTTGATCGCATTAAGACAGTGCCAAGAAGTTGGTTGTTCTAATGCAATAGCTATTTAATTTGAAACTTAAAAGGATATAGTCACAATCTGAAATAGGGGGCTCGCATCTAGGGGGCCAGCTTCCAAACATTTTGCTGAGAATTTTCTCAAAGGCTATTTATACACATAAAATTCGGGCTATTTCTACATGCTTCATTATAGGATTAGAATATAGTTCTCATTACAACCGTTTACCCTTATTCGAGATCCCGTTGAGGCTCAGAGGGCTACTGTCTTATGGGTCACAACACGTACTCCTTTAGGTAGCCCCTTTTTATCAGATCTTCAATCACTTCTTTGAGGGCCCAGTAATCCAAAGTGTTGTGCCCAACTTTATTATGGTAAGCACAAAATTTATTCATGTTTCTATTCCCACAAGGAATCCTCAAGGGATTGGGAGTCCCAAAGTCTTCTCTACCCCTTTCTATCACAAATATCCTATTTGGAGTGTCCGATAGGATGTTATAATGATCATGATGACCTGGAAGCTGAGGTCGCTCTACTCTCACTTTCTTCATGAGCTAGTTACTATGGTCAGTTTTCTAACTCTCATTGCTCCTCTTGCTTTGAGTGGAGCCATTGACTGCATCCTCATGCTTGGACTCCTTCGATTCCTTTGTGCCAAAAGTTTCATCCCACCTAATTTGTTTGGCAACTCGTTCATAAAATTTGGCTAGATCCTTTACCAGGGACTTGTACAGGCTTTTATACAGCTTTCCGTCCTTGTGGAGTCCCTCATAAATCATTGCCAAAATAATTTCTTCTGAAGGATGTTTACTGAATTGGCTTTGAGCCTAAATCTAGTGATGTAATCCTTCAGCTATTCATGCTTTCACTGGAAGATCATCGCGAGATGGTAGAGGGCACAAGCTACCTCTTCAACACTCGGTACTAGCTGATGAACTTCTATTCACACTCTTCCTAGCTACATATCGAGCAAGCTAGAAGGCTTCTGAACTAGGCCTAAGGTACACCTCCTAGTGTAGCTAGGAAAACTTGGCATTTAACCAGGGGGTCAACTGTTTGCAAATCCATTTGAACATTAAATGCATCCAGATGGTCATAAGGATCAGTGTCCCCATTGTATAATGGAATTACAAGGACTTTGAACTTGAGAGGGAGGGGCTGCGCTTCAATCTCTTTGGAGAATAGTGACCTATCTTCAAGGTAAGCTCAATCACTCAGAGCTTAAAGATGTTCCTCTAACTTGTTCATCTTTTGAAACAACTCTTCCAATAGTAGGTTCTGTGCTCCAGATCATTGGCTGAAAGATTACTAATTCTTTAATAGTGATATAAAGAAACTTCTTGATTGGCTCTGCTCAAACGTCCAGCTTGCTACTACTGGTGAACATTCCCGGGTATAGCAATTTCAGCCTACCTTTGCACACCTTGAGCTTGCGCTTGCACTAGTGTGGTGAGTGCTTTAGTCAGTTCTCCTTTCATATTTTTTAGTCTCTCCTAATACTAAAGCTAGGTTTGTGCTTCACCAATGTCATTAACAACAACAGCAGGTTGAAAAGAGCTGGCTGGGGGTAGGCCAGCAACAACACCTATGACAAGAGCAGTGGAGGAGTCTGTTGTAGACACATAACCTTCTGGTCAATCAACCAATGCATTTCAAGCTCTGGTGTTCCTTCCTCTGGTCATTGAAACTACACATGAAATCAACCAGGACACCAAAAATCAACCAGAATAGTTAAGTCCCCACAAATGGCACTGAAATGTTGATGGTGGATTTTAGTTTTGCCAAAACCCAGCCAACTTAAAAGGTTCTTCTAGGACTCAAACTATTTTTTGGTTGAACAAGATGAAGAATAAAGGAAAGGAGAGGAAGAACAACAACTAGACAAAGAGGTTTTTAACATGGTTCAGCCAAAATCGGACAATACCGATCCCTATGTCTACGGTAGCTTTTATTGAGCCTTTACTAGCCCATTTCGCAGAACTAGATAATGCCTATAATAATGACTATAATTAAAACATTTAAAATTTTAAATAATTGAATTCCTATTGCATTATATTAATATAATATGAAGAATTCACTCAATATTTATAACACTTTTTATTTTATTTTTTATTTTTTGTAAAAGAGAGGAGCTAAAAAACCCAAAAATAAAGAAAAAAATTATAGACGCATATTATTTGGCATAAAGATCCCCTGAGACATCATTAAAAAGCATAAGACTTAAACTTAGAGGAAGCCTAACATAGCTAACAAACCTTATTAAGAGAAAGAGAAAGATTAGCTAACCAATTTGCACAAGAATTAGCTTCCCTAATGACATGATTAATGACTACCTTCCATTGCCAACCTTACATGTAAAACAATCTTCTGAAGAGGTTTTTGTACTAAAAAGGTATTCAGCTTTCATGCTTCGGAATAGATGCAAGCACAAGAGAATTAGTGTCTAAAATTACTTGTTTAAAACCTGAACTCCAAGCTAAATTCAAATCTTCAAGGGCTACCCAACTTTCAACTTGGAGAGAGGAACATGTTCTAAGATTATGGGAGAAACCTCCAAGCCAAATTCCATGAAAGTTATGTATAATACCATCGCAGCCAACATTGCTTGGATTATTCTTAGAGGCACCATCGTAGTTGAGCTTGACCTAATTATAAGAGGGAGGGGATCAGGTCACATGCAAAGAAGTAAACTCCTTGCTATTATTAAAAATGTTCAATATTTCCACAACTACAATGACAAACTTGCAAAGCTAATAATAACCAAGTTAGGCTTATTAAAAAGATAGAAATCTTCTATGAAGACTACACCATTTTTTGATTTCCAAGGAAACCAAATGGTAATACCCTAAATTAGAGCCCATAGGAGATCTTTATCCTCTCCCAAATTAATAGTCAGATTATTACTAACCTAATCTTTCAAATCCTACATAAAAAAGATACCTTTGCTTCTAGTATTTAAAAGGGATCCCTAAACCTACTTGGCAATGGAACAATCTCTAAGAACATGCATAGCATCCTTAATTTTCATATGACAATTAAAGCAGTAATGATTGCCAAATAAAAAAGTTGATGCATTTTGGCCCATTTCAATTCCAAATATCCTTCTAACATTCATTATTATCCACAGGGATGCTCTAATGAAGCATATTATAAGAGCTCTTAATAGAGAACTCACCATTATTGTTACTTTTCCACTCTAAAAGATCTGGGCCAAATTCCATATCAGGGGGTAACAAGCGAACAATAATTTGATAACATCAAGAGGTAAAAAGTTCTAATTCGAGTTTGTCAACACATAGTCAGAAACTACATGATTCAACTAATTAACTAGGATTGGCTGTAAAACATGGTCTTTCAAACACATATTATTAAGCTAGCAATCATTCCAAAAGGAGACAGAATTACCATTTCCAATATTCCAAGATTGCCCTTCAATTTTGAAATGCCAAACCTTAAACAAATTCTTCCAAAATAAAGAATCCAAAGCTTTGACTTCAATACGCCTAGACCAATCACAATTCCTTCCATATTTACCCTTTAGGACTTCAACCTATTAGTCCCTTTTTACAGAAAATATTGGATCTTTAGTTAATTTTTAATTTGGATTCTAAACAGCTTTATAGTGGAATTCTTTAAAAGAATAATCAGAGTTGATTTATTGGTAAGCAAGAAATTAATTTTAATCATTGATTTAGAGAATAATGTTATTCAAAATGCAGAATAGATTATTAAACAAAATAAGTGTAGAAAAGTAAATGCAGTAAAAATAAAGAACACTAGGATTTTTAAAGTGATTCAACTTGAAACAAACCCATGCTTGAAGTGTACATCAACTGGACCAAATCTCAATCAGATAGTCACTTTATTACAAAACCACAACATTTAACTAGGCTATTGCAAACTAGTTCTTAACTGAACTCTTGCCAAACAATTTAGATACAAAAATTCTTTTATCTCCTACTAGCTATGATTAACCTCATAATTAAAGAAGATACTACAAGAATTCTTTACGCCTTCAACTAATTATGATTAACCTCATAATTAAAGAATATGCAAAAAGAAGATCAACCTTTCCCTTTGTATCTTAGATTCCTGATCAACCTCAGAAATCTAAAACAAAAAACAAGATTACAAGTTAGAAATACAATTCTTGTATTGAGATGAAAATCTCAATAATCCCATGTGTGATTCTCTTCAGTTTCATCCAAGATTAACTTACTTTGAAAAAACAAGATAAGGTTGTGATAGATTAGCTTGAGCTTTGTTATCTCTTTGTTTTTCACAATTGAAGATATAAAAAGTATGTGAAACTTATATTTGAAATGAGGCTTGGGTCTATTTATAGTGTGCTAATCAACATTTGAAAAAGAACTAACTTTTTAATTGTGAATCGATTCAAAATGATTACCAACTTATGAATTGATTCATGAAGTAATTTGTCTGTGAATATCATCAAGGACTTCATGATGGAATCAATGTGTGAATCGATTCACACTATCATGTGAAAGGCCATGAATCAAATATCTAATCAATTCAAAAATTTTCTTAACCTTTGGTGAAAATGATTTTGAAAACAATTCTTAAAATAATTCTTCATGAATCGATTACCTAATCGATTAACAAGATTTTCTGTATGAATCGATTCACATAGTGAAAAATAGTTTTCATAATGCTTTCACTTGTGAAGGTATCTTTGAAAACTTTGTTAGAATACTTTTGTTTTGAGCTCATTTCAAATGATTTATTTCTACCTCACTTAACCAGTTTAAGAAACTTATTAGGATTAAAATGAATGAGAAACACACTTAGAAAAGATCCTAATTAAAATAAAAGACTTACTAAATCTAATATGGATATCTTAAATCACATATTTTGATCTTGCAATTAATTAATAAGCACATAAACATAATATGATATTGATCAAAATTGTTTTTCAACATCAAAACTAAGGAAAGCATGTGTCAAGGCTAACAGAACCGACAAATTATTAGGCCTAGAACTTAATTCCAAGCTAGTTAAGGCAAGCATCATTTATATCAGAAAGATTTTTGAAACCCAGGCCTCCATACATTTTAGGAAGACAAAGTTGATGCCAAGAAATAGTATGAATTTTTCTTTGTTAAATTTCATAACCCTAAACAAAAGATCTTTGGACTCTTTTAATTTCACAGATATTGCATTTTGGCATAGTAGCAACCTACATAGAGTAAGTGGGGACTATTTCTATCATAGATTTAGCAAGAATAGCTCTTCCAGCCTACTATATGTGAAATTTGGCCCACCCTAGATGGACCCGCGAGTGGCCTGAAAGTAGCAGGGACCAAATCGAGGAATGCTCAGATTGCTCTGTCATCAGTTCATGTCGTGAAACGACCACCACAACTCGAGCTCGTGCATGACAAAGTGAGCTCAACCTCGAGACTGAACGATTTGACTAATGAAGTATGACTAGCGACTTGGGATCTCGCTAGGCAAAAGACCCATTCACATTTCGCCCAGTAGACATGCCGGGCCCACCTATTGAAGACAATCTACAGTAGCCAAATAACAAGATTTTGTCTGTCCATTCTATCTTGTACAATAAATATTGACGTAATAGATTTATTGCATATTGAATTACCATTGTAATCTCCTCTCCTCTATAAATATGAGGGAGGAGCCCTCTACAGAAAAGAGAGATCTTCTTTCAGGTAGACAGAAACTCTGCCAAAATAGACAGAGAAAGTTAGAATATGCTAAAACTATGAGAAGAAGAAACATTGTATGTTAAGATCTTTGTAGAAATACTTTCACAACAATACACTACCATGGACGTAGGGTCCAGTTCTATCCGAATTTGGCCAAATCACATTAAAATCCTTATGTCTCATTGCTGCTCTTCCCTTCATCCTTGTGTGTTTTGCTGATTTATTATGTTTGAACCAGTTGATTGTCAGAGATCCTGGAAGAATCCCCCCGTTGGCTAGAGTTTGGCTTAATACCAAAGTCTGATGTCAACATTTTGGCACCGTCTTTGGAAATCTCACCTGTTCTAGTTCATTTCCTACTGCAATGGCCAAGGGAAGAGCCACTAGAGCTTCAAATGCGCAACCCCATCCTCCAAATGGTCATGTCTTGACGATGGACTCATCCACTGCTCTTGTTATCAGAGCAACCAATGGCGTCTCTCCAACCAGCTCAATACAACTAGTTCTTGCTACTAACGACATCAATGAACCACAAGCCTGGCTCCTACATCAAGAAAAACTTGAGCACATGATAGGAGAGTTGGCTAAAATAGTCACAATGTTAGTACAAGTGCAAGCTCAGAATGTGCAAAGGCGAGCTGAAACTACCATGCCCGGAGCTGAGCATTCCGGTGAGACTGACCAAGAGCAAGCTTCAGATCACTATCCACATGGCTGGAAAAGTGAACTAAGCCACCAAGTCTCTGGCCAACAACTGGGGGGGCTTGGATGTTCTGGTGGAAGATCTTCTTCAAAGAGTCAAGCATTTAGAGGAGCACCCTCAGGCTCAAATGACCAAGGTCACTTTAGGGAGTGAACCCCTTTCTCTAGGGAACTCATGGAGGAACCCCTCCCATGCAAGCTCAAAATTCTAGCCATTCTGCTATATGATGGAGATAGTGACTCGCATAACCATCTGGACCTGTTCAACATCCAGATGGACCTTCAAACTTGCAACTCCTTAGTCAGGTGTAACATTTTCCCTGCTATTTTGGGTGAAGTCCCTCGAATATGGTTCAAAAGCCTCTTGGCTCATAGCATTGACAGTTGGGAGGAGTGTTAGGGAAAGTTTATTGACCAGTACAGAGTGCTGAGAAAGCATCTCACACCCTCATGTGATCTCGCTGCAGTCTTTCAGAGTAAGCATGAAACATTGAAAGACTACATCGCTCGCTTTAGAAGTGAGGTCAATAATGTCGAGAAGCCCTCAGATGAGGCCATCTTGACTACCATCTCAACAGGACTCTGTAGAGACAAGAAGCTATTTAAGAGTTTGTACAAGTCCCTTGTTAGTAACCTGGGTGAATTTTATGAGCGAGCCGTGAAGTAAATTAGATGGGAAGAGACTTTTAGTCCGTAGAAGCTCGAGGCGAGCGGCTCAACCCAAAGTAAGAAGAGGAGCAATTGTGGAAACAAAAATGATAGCCTTGATCATCAGCTCGCTAAGAAGAGCAAGGATGAACAATCCTCATTTTCAGGTCGTCACAACACCTATAGCATCTTGTCAGATGCCTAGGATAAGATCTTTGTAATGGAAAGGGACAAAGAAGATTTTGGAAAGCCTCCACCCTTGAAGACTCCCAGTAAGTCTAGACTCAACTGACGGAAATTTTACGTGTACCACAACAAGTTTGGGCATGCTACCTCAGGGTGCTGGGTGCTGAGAGATGCTATCAAGGATCTCATCAAAAGAGGTCGTTTGCATGACTACGTTGTGTGGCCTTCCAAGCAGTGGCCTAGATTGTCTCGGTAGGATCCTGAGCAAGAGCAGTCTCCTACTATCAGGACTATCTTTTAAACCTTTGTAATTTTTTTGTAAATTATGTAAACAATTTGAATACTCTACTAATTTTAAATTTTCTTTGAACAAGCAATTTGCCTAACTGGCATCCTTTTATTTAGACACAAGCTCACCCCAACCATAAGATCAGTCACCTTTTATTTAGGCATAAGATCGCCCCGACCACCACAAGATCGGTAACCTTTTATTTGGGCACAAGATCACCTTAACCACAAGATCAGTCACTTTTTATTTGGGTACAAGATCGCCTCGAGCATAAGATCGCCTTGGCCACTTATTAAATTCGTAGCTCTCATGCAAACTTTGCTATTTCACAGCTCTTATGTGAATCTATTTATTTGGCCATGAGATCGACCTGAGCATAAGATTCCTCACTTATTAATTTCGCAGCTCTCATATGAACTTTGCTAATTCCCAGCTCTCATGTGAACTTTGCCATTTCACAGCTCTCATGTGAATCTATTTATTTGGCCACAAGATCGGCTCGAGCATGAGATCGCTCACTTATTAATTTCGTAACTCTCATGCGAACTTTGCTATTTCGTAGCTCTCATGCGAATCTATTTGTTTGGCCACAAGATTGGCCCAAGCCCGAGATCGCTCACTCTAATTTCATAGCTCTCATGCGAATTTGCCTATCATTTCATAGTTCTCATACTAACTTATCTACTTATTTAGCCATAGGATCGCCCCGAGTAGGAGATCGCTCTAACTTGCAGCTTACTTGCGACCAATTGTTTATAGCTCTTACACTATTTTCTGACTACGTGTAGATCACGCAGATTGTTCAAACAATGCACATATGAGAAACAAAGGTAACAAACTAAAATTGCAAAAGGAAACTTTATTCATTAAAAGACCTCAACTAGGCAGAACTACATCAGAAAGTTCTGGATATAGGTTAATTAGAATACAAAGGGAAAAACCTATGACTAAAAAGAAGGACCAGCCACAAGGGGCCTCACCCTAGCTGATTAGAGCCCATGAGCCACCAAGGTCCTCAAATTTTCCTTCCAATGCGTCCCTGGTGCCGGCACCATGGCTTCTTATTTGCTCCAACCTTTAGCTCCTATTTTGATTCGTGAAAGAAGCAAATCAAGAAGCACTAGGAACTTGGCCGGCTGAACAATTACCTCACAGTAGAGCCGAGAGGACGTAGTTTGAGATTCATATGAGATACCTCCATGTTAGTAGAGAAGCTGAATCTTCTGAGTTTTCTATGCAGTAGACCATACACGCCCAAATAAAAGGCCAGAACATTGGAAATAATGGTGGTTCATCCGAAACCCTCATGTTTTGTTCAGTGTAGAGGTAGAAGGGATTCCCCCTCCCTTATATAGAGCCAAGTTTGGCTCTATCGAAGGATCCAGATCCATCCTCTCAGTCATCATCATTTATTACCTCGGGAAGGCTAAGGCTGACTTACCACCAATCATCCGACATGTGCCATGAGAAGCATGCCTAGAGCAGATGAAACGACAATCTCGAAAGAAGACTTTGATTGAATAGAAACTAAAGAGTCTCAACACCCAACCCGCAAAATGAGCTGAGAGTTAGGGGGCTTATGTTATATGTGAAATTTGGTTTGCCCTGGACGGACCCACAAGCAGCCCGAAAGTGGTAAGGGACCAGCTCAACAGATCGCTCTGTCATCAGTTTGTGTTGTAAGTGACCACCATAGCTTGAGCTCGTGCATGACAAAGTGAGCTCGACCTCGACTTACCTGAGGACAAGCATGTCCCCAGACTAAATGATCTAACTAATTAAGTATGACCGGCGATCTGTGAGCTCGCTAGGCAGAAGACTCATTCACACTTCGCCCAACAGATATGCCGAGCCCACCTGTTGAAGACAATCCGCAGTAGTTGAATAACATGATTATTTATCCATTCTGTCTTACACAACAAATGTTGATGTAATAAATTTACTGCATATTGAATTACCATTATAACCTCCTCTCCTCTATAAATATGAGGGAGGAGCCCTCTGCAGAAGGGAGAGATCTTCTTTTAGGTAGACAAAAACTCTACCAAAATAGAGAAAGAAAGCTAGAATATGCCGAAACTATAAGAGGAAGAAACATTGTATGCTGAGATCTTTGTAGAAATACTTTCATAACAATATACTACCATGGACGTAGGGTCTGGTTCTATCTGGATTTGGCCAAACCACATTAAAATCCTTGTGTCTCTTTGCTGCTCTTCCCTTCAGCCTTGTGTGTTTTGCTAATTTATGGTGTTTGAACTTGTTGACGGTCAGATATCCCAGAAGAATCCCCCTATTGGCTGGAGTTTGGCTTAATACCAAAATTTGACGTTAACACAACCGTAGAAAGCGATTGAACTTTTTAACCAACTAACTTATCCTAGACCTTTTTCACCAAATGACCATAAGTACTTCTTGTAACCCTTTTATGAATAAAAGGAACTCCCAAATATAACCAAGATCACTTGTAATTGAGAAGTTACATTTATCAAGAATTTTTACTTAAGATCCCCTTTAACCTTCCTAAAGAAAAAGATGTGAGTTATGGCATTACTATCTTTTTTACTCGATATAGAGTAGAAATTCATAAGGTAATGTAAAATGACATCTATTTGAGCTTTAAAGGCTTCTCAAAGATAATGAGATCATATGCAAACATTAAATGAAAGATAAAGGGTTCATTTCTTCTTGCTTTCAAGGGAATCTAGCTTCCATTCTCAACAACATCATAAATGATATATGATAATTTATCCATGCAGATAACAAATAAATAAGGGAAAGAGGGTCTTCTTGGTAAAGACTTCTACAAGGCTTGAAATATTCAGTCTTATTACCATTCCAAAGGACATTAAAAGAAGTGGATATGACATAATTCATAATCAAATCAACAAAGAGCTGGACATATTGGTTTTAGTCAAGGTCTCTTTGATGAAATTCCAATTCAGATGATCATACACCTTCTCTAAATCAACCTTGATAGCAAAGAACCTTCTCTTACCTCTCATCTTTTGCATTGAAAAAAATCATTTCTTGTGCTCTAATGATATTATCTTGAATACATCTTTTCAGAACAAAACTAGCTTGGAAGGGAGAAATTAATTGAGCTAGCATAGCTTTGAGTCTATTCACTATCACTTTGGTAATGCATTTATATGAGACATTATAGAGGGAAATTGGTTTAAATTGATTCACAAATTCTAGCTTGTCAAGCTTGGGAATTAGGATGAACAAGGCATTGTTGATTTTCTCAATATTTTTACTCCTAAAAAATTCCTTCATAAGTTTACACACATTGTCACCAACAACAAACCAATTTTTCAAGAAAGAAAATGCCCAAAAAGCCATCTTCACCAGGAGCTTTAATGGCACTAATAGCAAACATGACGTTTTTTAACTCCTCAAAAGAAACATCTTTCACCAAATCTTCATTTTCATTGCAACTAAGCAGAGGGAAATTCATGATAGTCTCATCGTCTCTCAAAAAACTTGATTCTCATAGAAAAGATTTTTATAAAAACTTACAATCATGCTAATCATATCCTTAGATTTTTCTACCCATTGGCCTTTAGAGTTCCTCAACATATTGATCCTATTACAATTTCTATGAACAATAGCTTTAAAGTGGTAATATTTTGTATTTTTGTCTCCTTTAGTTAGCCAGGTAGTTATAGATTTTTGGTACCAAAGAATTTCTTCTTGTTTAAGAGTATGAGCCAGCTCACATTGAAGATCAATCTACAAGTTATGGAGAAAAAGATTAAAATTTCTCTCTTGACTTTCTAAATGCCTCCCAATTTGACCAAAATCTCCTTTTTGCATTTTTTAAGATGCCCAAATGTATTTTTATTCCAATCTATCAAGACTTGAGTGAGCTCAGACAAAGTTTGATCAATAATTATTCCAACAAGAAGATAGGAAATCATTAAACTTAGAGTGGGTCAACCAAATAGCTTCAAATTGAAAGGACCAATCTAAATTAGAAATGCACTTTCCCTTGAGATTAATCACCATTGGATGATGATTAGAGGAAGCCCAAGTAAGAAATTTCACAGTGGCTTCACTATATTTAAGGTGCCAATTAACATTACAAAGTGTCCTATCCAAATTTTCAAACAAACGATCATGCCTCTGATTCTAAGAACCCTTCACCTTCCCTTAAGATTAATCACCATTGGATGATGATCAGAGAAAGCCTAAGTAAGAAATTTCACAGTGGCTTCACTATATTTAAGGTGCCAATTAACATTGCAAAGCATCCTATCTAAATTTTCAAACAAATGATCATACCTCTAATTCCGAGAACCATTCCAATTAAATTTTCCCCCATAGGTTTCAATATCTAGAAGATTACGCTAGTTGATTCTATCATTAAATATATTAGCTCAGTACCAATTAAAAATAGCTCCTCCTTTTTTTTTGAAGGATCTTTAATGTCATTAAGATCCCCGGCCACTAACTAGGGACCTTCAATCTGCCAGCTCAAATTAATGAGGTCCTATTAAAGCATAGATTGCATGTAATTTGAAGGCTTGACATACTTATAAAGTACCACACATATAAAGTACCACTAACTCCCAACTATCAAAGCCCAAGGCCTGCATAATAGAAATCCCCCTTTTAACTAAGGACCTTGGTTTCCTTCAAAACAATGATATCAGGAAGAAGATTACCTATCACTATTTTAGAATGATTCACAAAATCCTCATTACCTGCACCACAAAAATTCCAAACAAAAATGTTTTTTAACATCATAAAATAAGGGAAGAAAAACAAAAACCTTTTAGAAGCCCTTAAGACACAACCATGTCCTCCACTTTAGAGGAACCATTATTATCTTTATGCATAAACTTGCAATTTGCTTCTGTTCTTTCATCTTTCGGGCAAAAAAATAATAGCGTTATCAGTAGGAGGTTTAGGTTCCATCAAAGTCCTCCCATTCCCCTAATTAATCATAAAGGATTGATTAAAAGGTTGCTTAAAATGGGGATTGTCTTTTATAGTATTTGGAACATGAGATATTTGAGTATTGTGACCCTCCATTACATGAAAACTAGGCTAGATATCCTTAGTGGAATTGGAAAAAGAGAATAGGTTGTGGGGTCATTTTTTCTTGGTTAACTTTTAAATTGTTGTGTGATGACCATGTAGGCTAACCGTGGTGGGAATGCTTTTGGGTTCTTGAATCTTACTGGGCTTCGCACTTTTTATAGCCTCTGTTTGGACTAAAAGTTGCCTATTAGCAATTTGATTTGATGTTTGCAAGATCCTTTTATTAAAAGAGCCTAAATTAATTCCTCATCATTCTTCAGAAATTGTCAATTTGATTTGACATCTATAAGATCCTTTTATTAAAAGAGCCTACATTAATTTCCTCATCATTCTCTAGAATTAACTCATCATGGTCATGATAGTGATTATTTCCCAAAATAGCAAAATGTGATCCCATGGAAATATTATGATTGGCTTGATTATTGACCCTTGATTTAGCACTTTCACTCTTCTTATTCCAACTTCATCGACAAGTTTTTTGGGTTGACATCTAATTACCATAATGTAGGTTGTTGCCACCATTGGAATTTTGGTTGTGGAAAACTCCATACCATGCTCCACTATTTTATCACCATTCAAAACAATTTTTTTATTGAGGCAACCTTTAGCATAATGACCATACTTACCACAATGAAAGCAAATCATGTGAATGCTCTCATACTTAATGGGTAGTGTTTTTCCTTTTATAGAATATTCTGCTAGTAGTGTTTCAGTCATATCAACTTTAACACAAACTCGTGCATACTTGCCTCCAGACTGATTCATAGTTGTATCATCAACTTTCAACGTTTCACCCACTTTATTCCCTAAAAAGGTTGAGAATTTATGATCATAATATTTAACCGGTAGTCTTGGAAGTCTTATATGAACGATCACCTTTTCTATAAAAGCATCTTTTGAATCAAACTTGGGATCCCATAGCCTGATTGTTAGGTAGTGGTCATATAATAACGAAGGGCCTCCAATGAGAGCATATTCATGGTCAGAGAAAGCATTAAATTTGTCTATAAAATAGTCATTGGTGAGATCTATAATATCCAAAATGCCATCTATCGGTCCCAATTCAAACAGTTAAAGATTGATTAAAGAATGCGGAATGAATACAGATCTTGCCCTTATCTAATTGGAGATTGATATACACTTGTATCTGATATATATTGTGTGGAATTTTGGTGAATATAGAGTAAGAATGAGCAATTATGCAGAAAGTATAAGAAAGATATCAGAATTGCAGAAATTGAGGTAGTGCAATAAAAATAAA